>UYWX01000048.1:0-71016 GCA_900622495.1 Hydatigera taeniaeformis
TTACTGGCGAAATTAGGTGGCATTCAGGCTTAATAGTTGTGAATTTTGTAGTAAATACATAGACAGAAAGCGATCATTTGTGTTAAAATTGATGGCAAGGGACTTGCAACTATTTTTGCGGGGAGGTCAATCAGTCTTATGGCAAAACTGTTAACGTGAATTAATCCATTGCACTCAAGAAGGGATTTTATTTTACATTATTCAGGGATTAGCGTCCGACCCATAAACGTTAATCCACTCTATAATAGCTTTTGCATCAGCAATGAGAGAATTCTGCCATAATTTGTACGTCAGTGCGCCCATTCCATACACAAAATTAGTTTGACACCTCCACCAGTCTCACATTTAGTATGCATCTTAAAAGCAGATCGCTCAAACTTTTTTCAACATTTTATCACGGCTTTTACCCACTAAGCGAGGGAAGCCCAAGTCCGGAGTGCGCTCCCACAAATACCTATGGCACCGCAGCGTCATTTTCCACTATAACTGGCTACATTAACATTTCAGAGAGAAATGGAGCCCTCGCCAAAACAAAACAAAACAGCCGGGATTGGAAGATTTCATGAATGGCTTCGAGGTGTCTTCTCACGTCGAGGACTCGTCTTAATAATCGTCACTATAGCGCTGTTTCTTGACAATATGCTACTCACAACGGTTGGCAAGTAGTCGAATTTTTTACTCAAACTAACATTTCACAACGTTATATTCAGGTCACATGTTATGGTTTAACAAACTTATGGACTTGCTTCCCGCTAAGCAACCATGATCTTTATGGTGTAGAGAGAGAGAGAGAAAGAGTAGCTTTTGAAAATATCAAGGAAAATAGTTATTACCCAGTTAAATAAGTATCATATCTCCACTAGTTCCAATAGTCCCAAACTTTCTGCTCACAACGAAGGCAAGCCACTTGGTAAACACGATTCTCGACACCACCGCATACAACTGCACGTCGAAGACGTTACTGAAGAGCACCCTGTCGGAAGCCGTTCTCAGCTTGATTCCAGTGGCTTGGGCGAGTCGAGCGCATGTGGCCCTATCGATGGACGACTTTCTCGAACCCTCGAGGGCCTCTAGAGAGGAAAGGATTCATGTAAAGAAACTCCTCGATCGTATCTACACCCTTGCCTCGGACTGCAACCTGAACGTCACCAAACTTGCGATTCAAATGCGTCAGTCGCATATGGAGAGGGAAAACTTCCGAGTTGGCATGCTCTTTGCATCAAAATCCATCGTCCAGCTAGTTGTTAATCCTTTTGTTGGACCCCTCACTAATAGGTGCGTTTCTTTAGCCTGGTGGGATATACATCTCTTAAAATTTGCTTAGCTTTTGGCCACATTTCCAAAATTAGAAAACTTGACTTATCGACATCAAAATCAAAATGTTGTAAAGTTAATAAAATGTTCATCGGCTGTATCCTTGATATTTTGCGCCTATAATTAAACCATTAGAGCATCCTTTTTGCGATCATGGGATCTTCTATCAGGTTTATTTCCAGCTTTATTTTATTGTCGGATTGAAAAGTAAGATGCCAACTTTATGCACTAAGGATAGCAAGTGATAAGCTTTTAGTTTGCCAAAAAACGAGCGAAGGCAAGGAGAAGTCTTGCTCAGTCATATCCACCATGCTCTGAAGAAACTGTTAACTGTCTTGGTAGGTCAATCCTCTGCGTCAAATGGAGAAGGCCAATATGCTACTCATTTGGTATTTTCAGTCTCTGTGTGTTTTGACTTTGATAAAAATTGTGACTGACAATTAACTCCATTCCCCTCAAACCATATCAGTCCTGTTCAGGTTAATAAATGACATACTACATTAGTATAGTACATTAAAAAAATTAAATGGATCTCACAGGAAAATATACAACTATGGGTACTGACCAGCGGGAGGTAGGTGCTTTTGGAAATGCCTTCAAATTTTCGTGGGAAGTCAAGCTCTCTTCAGCTTGCAGTACATTTCGTCGGGACAGCTTCAAAGAGCATTTGTACGCAGCATCATTGCGCCCACCGGAATTGAGTAGTTGAGGCAGTGGATACTTGAAACTGCTTATTTGCTTCTTTTGTAGAATCGGGTATTCCATCCCTATGTTTACAGGATTTCTCATCATGTTCTGCTCCACAATCGGTAAGTAAACTCATAAAACAGCCACGCGCCCGAGTTGTACGAGTTTTAATCTTGCAACACCTCACCACGTAAACAAAAAGCATGTCGTGGTGGAATCGGCACCCTTTTTAACTGCAGAAAGCCAGGAGCTATAGTTTTTATGGCAAAGCATGTCAAAAGTACCGGAAATTTATTAATTAAGCATTGATGCAGGAATATGAGAAAGTGCTTTAGCTATGCGCTTGGGAGGTAAAGACGAATCTATTCTACATGCTAATGCTGCCAAAACTCATTTTATTTTTCACTATTAATTTAGTATTCGCATTTGGCGAATCGTACAAGGTCCTCCTCATTGCACGAGCCATACAGGGTGCGGGCTCTGCGTGTTCCAGTGTCTCAGGTATTTCCAGTGTGCACTCTTTCAGGCCCTTAAGTTCTTTTACCGTTGTGAGGCTTGTATGACCAAGGTAGCTGAGCCGACGATGTAGGTTTAGCAATAGCTCATACCTCAGTTAATCAATCATTGCAATTAATTTTATAGGCATGGGAACAATTGCCACCTTCTATACGGACTCAAAGGGACGCACAAGAGCATTTGGGACTGCACTCAGTGGTCTAGCCCTCGGTGTCCTAGGTAGAGCCTTTTCCACCCTATTTTCTTGTCAACATTGCGCCACCAGCTCAAACCTAGGGACCTAGGGATTCGCTGATGCGTTTGCTGTCAACGGAACTCCACTTAGCTGATGAGGTCATTTTGACGGCATTCTTCAATTTGATTGATAAATTATGCATAAATGGAAGGCAAGTCCTGGAATTATTCATTCAGTGCAAGTGCAACATATGAGCTGGTATGGTATAGTTGAAGGGCTGAAGCAACCAACATTTTCAGAGCATCACATGATGCTTGAAGACACTGTTTTCGCCTTCTCTTTTAGTTGGCCCAACTTTCGGCGGTATCGTCTATCAGTTTGTTGACAAAAAGGCACCATTCTTAATGCTCGCTGTACTCGCACTAATGGATGGAGGTAACCAGTCTAGATAAATATAATTTAGATTTCAAACAGTTTGATCTGTATTATATTTACTTTTAGTTAGGCTTATAATGTTTTGTACAAAAGTCAAAGCGTGACACAAAATGAGTCGTATCTTCTTCAGTCCTTCAGATAGTGATATTGAAGCCGTCGATTCGCCCAGAACAAGAACGTGGTGCTCCGATTATAAAATTGCTGAGAGACCCATACATTCTCGTGGCAGCAGGTATCATTCATAGAAACCACATTCTACTAAGTATTTTACAGTAGATTGGGCTCTGTGATTTTTGAGCACTTCCCTACGCAGGTGCTCTTACTTTCGGCAACATTGGCATCGCCATCCTCGAACCAGCATTGCCGATGTGGATGAAGGAGCATATGAATGCCGATAACTGGGCTCAAGGGATTGCTTTTCTCCCGGCCAGCGTCTCCTATTTGCTAGGAACGAATATCTTCGGGATTGTGGCCCATCGAATTGGACACTGGCTAAGCGCGTTTATAGGAATGATTCTTTGCAGCATTTGCCTTCTCTGTGTACGTCTTGAGAATGTTTTGTCAATTTCCTATTCTCACTGAAAGTATTCACCAGAGCATTCATTTTTCGCAATGGGCACTATTTCCAATGCATTGTTAAATGAGTTTTCAATTGGCTTTTGCATTTTGACACGGAAATGTAGATTCCCTTCAGCAGACGATTGGGCCACCTTATAGTTCCGACTTTCGGACTTGGTCTGTCAATGGGTAAGCATGTTTGTCGCATTTAATTGAAGCCTCTGAAAACGTCTAAGTTAAGCAGCGAACTCTCATGACTAGATTCATGGACTTGCATGACACAAGCAGCACACTAAAAGTACGCATAGATGAAAGGCAGTTAAAATTTCGAAACACGTAATGATAGCTTTAACCTTTTTTATTTAAGGGATGGTGGATGCCTCGATGATGCCGCAAATGGGGATTCTGGTGGACCTCAGGCATGTTGCCGTCTACGGAAGTGTCTATGCCATTGCAGATGTTGCCTTCTGCCTCGGCTTTGCTTTTGGTAAACCTCCTTTTTTTACATGGAGCACTGATAGACAGAAGACTCTCTTGATCTGATGGTTTACAAGAGGATTGAATTGAGTTGAGTTTTGATGTGTGTAAGCAGAACTCCGGTGCAGGTTCCACACTACTGCAGGGGACGATCCATTAGACTTAAAACTCTCGACTCTACTAGTAATGTAATATTGGTAAGACTCTTTCAGTTAACAAGCCAGTCGCTTAGAGCATTGCAAAACAGCAAAACCAGTAAACCGATTGTTCTGTAGAGCTTTTACTGTGCAGGATTTCAGACGAGTTTGGTGGCACTACCGAACGACAACTTAAAGAGGCATTTTTATTGCCCCAACAATGGATAACTAACAGAAGTCAAACATGGTTGAAGTATCAAGTTGTAAATGATAGAAGCCTGTTTTAGGCCCCGCTATCGGTGGATGTGTGGCTCAGTCTGCTGGATTCAGTTGGTATGTTTGGCATCATCATGTTTAAAGTGGTGCTTTGCAAAAAATAGTCAAATAAACCTGCTTCGTCGAACCCTAGGACGATATGGGGCATCGCGATCGTCTCAGCTCTCTACAGCCCACTCCTGATTTTCCTTCGCAACCCACCAAGTGGTGGGGAACTTCAGGTTCGCTGAATCCATCTTCCATTTATGCATGGAATTTCCGAGTTTCAAACATACTTTACTAAGCAATTTAAGGAACATAAAAATCACTTTAATGCAGCAAGACGATGCTAGCTAATTTGAATTACGGATCAAAGAATTAGGAGACTTTGAATGGATTCTGTGGGTTTGTTTGCATTCAGCGCTCACAAACACACCAATCGCTAAATGCATGGTACTCTTCTCTTTTATTGCAACTTTATCTCGCAATGAAGCCCTTGACCGGAGGAAAAGAGCGGGTGCCCGATAGTGGAAACGAAGGCAATACCGAAAATTTTTCCCTGGGGGACGCTCTGGGGTATGATCCCACGGAGGGAGGACAGAAAGCCTACGACTACGGCATAGACTGACCAAAACTGGAACTGCATTGTGTGAAGTTAAATTTTGCCTTCATTCCATGTTGCATCAGCTGCCTTTGCTAGAACAAAAGTGTAGTTTAACCGCGGTCTGAATGTGATACTTCTGACGTAACCTTTAAGTTCGCTCCTATATTCGCGCCTTTTTTGAGCAAGCCAGCAAAGTGGACTCCCAAAACAGAATCTGGTAATGGGATTTTGCAATGATGTAGGCGGCATTGTATTTAAGATGTTATGGCAGCACCATCTGTGCCACTCTGACAAGGTCGTATGAATAGACTGAAGGCTAAATTTAATTGTCCACATGCAACTTAGGTGGTGGGAACACAGCAAAACCCGTTATCCATACCTAAGGATTAAAGAGCTCACCGCAACGTAACATCGGCTAAAGGACAACAATTTTCCTCATTACTTAAATGACGTCCCGTTCATTTCACTTGTGTATCAATCCAGACCGTTGCGTCTTGCTGTGCATTTAAAAGTGACTGGGCTGCAAGATACACAGCAAAAATTCTCCTAAAAACTCTTACTTGCTGAATAATGCTTATTGAGATTAAGTGGAGCGCCAAGATCTGTTAAATGCCAAGTTTGTGCCTCCGATAGGCAACCAGAATTGCGCACTAGCCCATGCCTTCTGTTCAATGGCTTATGTTTAATCTGAAAAAATTCTTCAAGGAATATTTTAAACATCCATTTAATTCTAGCAAGCCCATAAGATATGCGGATTAGCTTCGTGAGGTAGAAAATGAAACTCGGTTGTTTAGTGAGACCAGATGGTGTTGGTACAGAGACGAGTATGCACTTGCACAATAAAACATCTCACCTCATTTAAATATTGAGCATTATCATTTTGTAAATCTTGTCGCTGATCCTAGCAGCTGCATCGTCCAAGTCACCCATTTAACGCTCCCAACCTCCTCCATCTCTCTCCTAGTGGGCCGAATTGGCAAGCATTGTTCGAGTTAAGCAAGAGTGTCCAGTCCCATTTCACGTCTCCACAAGGAATACCGTAAGCGTAGTCCATCACATCACAAGCACTTTTAAGGTTATTTCGAAAAAAAATATTTAATGTGCACACAAAACCGTGGTGCAGGCGTATCTTGAGCTGTTCACAGTCACGTGCTGTTGGAACTGGTGACCTTAGCTTGTCAGTGGAATCAAAATCGAGAAAACCCAAAAAGAAAGTAGACTCCGAAAAAGCGTCTATTTTTGAATTGCAGCAAGACTTGGGGTTGCTGGAAAAATATTGCTTTTTGCAGAAGAATTTATTAGAGTGGACGATAGTGTTATGAATAGGAAAGGAGAAACTTTTGCCTTCGACTTGTAAATACCGATAGTTTGTCGAAGTTATCTATTAAATAAAAATTTCTTACATTTTTAAGTAAGACAGTTTTAATTATCGCAATTTCGCTCATTGAATCAAGATGTGCGAATCAATCGACCAATTTTGTACAATAACGGGCCTCCGAATTGTAAAACAAAGGCAAGTCACTAAAACTAATTCTCCATTCCTCAACGTAGTTGCGAATCCTTCACCTTCTGAATGAGCACAACTGCCATATGCACTGCGTAGAGACTATTATTTTCGCTATGGTTTAAAAGTTTTCTCCTACCTCTACAATCCTCTAAGTGCTTAATACTTTAGAAATGTAAAACGGGTGCTGCTGCTGCTGCTGCTGCTGACATGGACTGCATAATTTGTTGACACAACCTTATGCAAAGGGACTTCAAGGTACGACTTGTGAGAAATCCTTTGCTAACAGTTTTGGCATTCCAAAACTGGCCTTTAGTGCACCCCGAGTTAAGGCATCGCCTTTACATACCTTCACGTCTGTTTTCCGTATCGACAGCAAAGCAGTTCAACGCAGTGACCGCTCCTAATGGGTTACGACCCGATACTTATTTTAGATCTGCTTTGCTACATTAGTTTATAGTTTCGAGAGCTTGCTTCCACCAGGTTTTAGTGGATTCCATTGCTTCACCATGATTACTCAGTTTCCCACACATTTTCCCGTCGGAGTATAGAACATCAGAACCAATTATGTGTAATCAACTACTTGACCATCGAGGCTGCTTCGGAAAAAGAACAGCCCCAATTACTACCGAGAGGTCCTTTAAATTCATCCTTAACCCAGCCTTGTGCGCCAGAGTTCAATACCATTTCTTCCAATGCTATTCACTAATCTAATACTCGTTCTGATAAGCAGTTTGAATTTAAATGTCTTCAGTGTGGGTAGTGTTCGATGGAGCCAAAGTGAAACAGCTAAGAAGCTTCAGTAAAGTGAGAAAGCGGAGGAAGCTCACAAACACCCCATATTAAAGAGTTTGCACTATTAATTGATGGAAAGTTGATTAAAATTTTAGTCAAAATCAAAAGTGTTCTCCTTGACCAGGATAGAAATCCAAGTAAGCCTCATTTCTCTAGTCTTCACTGTCAAACTGCTTCATGTGTCAACGCTTCCTTTTACTACATTAAATTCAACACGGTTTAACTGTCAGCATCGTCTCCACTTCAAGCCTCCTAAGCGAAATTACACTTATACCTTGGCAATGAAAAGTGGATAGGCATAAGGAAAGTTCGCATTTTTTGATGACAACTCTCAGATGTGAAATGTCTGTACAATTGCAATGTAGATTTTTGGCGTGCTCTGGAACTTGTGTCACTTCTTAATTAGACAGACCATACAGTGCTTTAGCAATGATAAGTTAGATTTTGGTACTGTCAAAGAGTGTCAAACCGTTGGTCCCATCTATAAGACCGTCTGAGCTATGAACGTGGTGGTCTAGTTCTGATTGGCCTAAAAGAACCAAACTTTGCCGTAGTGACACATACCGATGTGGTTTTGTCAAACTGCATTACTATCACCATCAATCGGCCGGCACTACCGCTCCAGGTTCAAGAGCATTCGCACTTCTCATAGCTTCTGCCATTTTTGAGGTAAGTGCCCTGTTGACTCGAAGCTAATCGTAGTAACGTCGAAGACTAACTCTCTTAAGTATAGTCCCATGCAGCATTTATTGTCAGAGCACGAAAAGGTTGTGTTTAGTGGTATGGTTACACTTAAGCCCACTCATAATTTAGTTCCAAAGATTTGATTCTCTTTCTAACAGACCACGCCATTTTGAACTCTCGCCTCTATGCAATTTGTTTGGGTCTAAATGGGCAAATATTGGTGGTAAAAACAAGGAGAGGATAGGTTTTGGGCTCATAGATCTGTTTGCAAAAAAACAGGCATTATTGATAAATCGGAGATTAGCAACAGGAAAAAAAATTAACTAAACAACTGCACATCCAGGCCACTGAGCAATTGGGCGAAAAACTTCATTCCAGGAAGTCGGTGTCCTGCATCGAATTCCTTCAATGCAGCAGCAACTTTGCTAGGGCAGAACCAAACGGCAAAAGTGATGAGGGTTTAAGGAGGGTCTCAGCACAGTGCCGTTCACAGAAGCGCTTGTGCCGTTATAACTTAATTACGTCGGTGATAATCTCCAATGGCGATTTGAGAAAGAAAGTCTGGGTAGCGTGCCCGTGCTTGTAAGATTTAACTATTAACACATTGGGATGCCTGCAGCTTAATGTTGACAACTCTGGGAAATGGCCTTTCATTGAATTAACGAACTCTCTCTGAACTACCTGACTCATGCGGAATTGTTGCATCACCTGCGCTACCCTAAGGC
This sequence comes from Hydatigera taeniaeformis, assembly GCA_900622495.1. Taxonomy (NCBI): domain Eukaryota; kingdom Metazoa; phylum Platyhelminthes; class Cestoda; order Cyclophyllidea; family Taeniidae; genus Hydatigera; species Hydatigera taeniaeformis. The sequence continues at coordinate 8,867 of UYWX01000048.1, forward strand.
AACTATCATGGAAGGACTGAATGCATTATTCTATTTGTTATTTTAACGTTAGCAATGCTTCTAAGGTCGTTTTTAGCAATTTTTAGAAGTTACAATTAAGCATCCCAAAGAGTGAACTCCTCTGATCGTCTTCTTTAAGGGCTCTTCTCAGGAGCACACAGTTTTCTCAACACGCAATTGTAGTGCCAATTGGTCAAGATGTCCTTAGCGTTGGGAACTGACATTCTAGATGAGCATCAATGGGTTAGCGTAATCTTGCAATTATTTGATAGGTTGAAGTTTGTGGTTGAGAAGCTTACAGATAGACAAGAAACAAGGTAAAACACACTTCCGATGTTTGTAAGTTCGTGGGTCATTCTGCCAATTGCAACTTTCGCGTTTCGCACTGCCTTGTCAATCATTCATGAAACTGTATCCGCCAACTTCTCACGTGTTAATGCATCCACGAATGGAGGATTACGATTTATCCGCCTTCTTGCTGCGCAGTCTGAGCAACGGTGGGGAAATTGGAGCACAAGAATATTACCTTTCACTTCCTTTTTTCACTGAATAAAAGGTAAATAATGTGAGGATCTGTACAAATTTACCTTACAAAAATGTCAATTTCGGCAAAATGCTTCACGCTATCAACTTTACATACCACTGAGGGCACTATTTACAACTGCGGGTAACCATCAGAAAAGACGAATTATTTCATTGTAAGCCAGACGAAGCATTGAAGGCTTAAGGTGACAAATCAACGGTCGACTTGGATGCCATTTATCAGATTTGATTACTGACACAGTCAAAGGAGGGTATGAGACCAGACGGTACAACTTGGCTTCATTCCTTGTGTCTTTCTACTCATTGACACACAAGCCACTGTTAAAGTTCGCATCGATCATTGCGAATTCAACAGACACATTCACTTGTAATGAGCAAAATTAATAAATGTTTCTACTGACATTAGCTAGATCATTGTTGGTTGGCCGAATAAGGCCGAATCCTTGGATCTGTGCTGTTATGCCAATCTCTTATCCTAATTATTCAAAATTTTTGGACAACAGAATTTCACCAGGCCAGTATACTCACAACTTTATGCTTGACTAACGCAAACGACAATATTTGTGGTCTAGCCCAATAGCAAATTCTTAACGCACTACCCAATGGCCTTTGGCTCAGTGTTAATGTAAAGTGTACGGTATAGCATTGTGCTATTGAACTTTACGGAGTTTCCTTCTGCATCATTTCCTCGCCATTCGATTCACAAGACGTGACAGCGAAACGTTGAATATCCGAATGCTAACCGACTCGATTGCGCTTTGTCATTTTGGGGGAAGTATTCGAAAGTATCACGGAGACCGAAACGGATACCTAAGTTAATATGCGCCAATTGGAATAAATGGAAAGGTGTTCGAATAAATAGCAAAGAGACGATGAAGTAATGCGGGAGGAGTGTAGCAATAACTCATGGAGCGAAGTTGGGGAAACCTTCTGATTCGTTTTATCCGTCAACTGTGTTCGCCATTCATCCTGAAAAATTGAATAAACGCCAAGCGTTGGTTGATAAACAAAGGGTAGATGAAGTTGAAATCAATCAAATAAAATTAACATAAAATTGGATTTCACCTCATTTTATTTTGCATGAGATCTTTCGAGGTTTGAGCGTTTGAAGCGTGCTTGAACAAAAATTCGGAGATTGAAGGAAACCATGCTGATTGTGATGTCAAGTGGCAGAGTAAAACTTTCATGAAAGCAGTAAAATACGAGCAGCCTGCCTCACTGAGATCAAAACCAACGCAACATGCTTTGGGACCTTAACTTCCATAGCACAGATAAATCCTTTGAGAGCTCTCAGCATTGCCAGAAAATTATATTTGCAACGATATTTCTTTTCAGTTCATTCATCCAGAACCAACTTATGTGACTGATTGGCTTTTCCACCCGCTTTGATCTCTCGCTCTATTTGCATTTATCTAATCATACTAAAATTCTGAAACCTGAGTTGAAACCAACGGACTGGTTGAAATCGAGACTCACTTAATGATGTGAAATGGCGACATCAAGAAAACGTTCATGCACCACCTTGTATAATGGACTCGTCAAGGCTTGCTTACTAACTTCTATTTAAGTAGGTTCGTTTAGCTAACTTATGATCGTGAAAGAATATATCAGTGTTAACCATAGACTCCTTGAGAACCACTTGCCATCAGCTATCGTAGATCTTGAAAATGCCACCCCTTCGGCGACGCCAAGTGAGCCAAAATTCTTCTGTATTCCATCTGGATTCGTGGCCATTTTCATGCAAAACTGGACGGCTTGATTGGGAAAACAACCGTTAGCACACCGAATAACCATTTTTAATAATGCATTTTCGGAAAATTGTTTGAAAAGCCATTGACGCAAGACAGTGCCATAATCGACACCCATAGAACATGCACTTCCTTTTTGCTTAAATTTGATCGGATTAAGCTGGTAATTTTAGCATGAATGCTTAAACTGGATCAACTGACTGCTAAAAATGGATCAATTTTGGCAAAAAATGAAAAAAATACTTTTTTGTTTTGGACAGGTGGCGTTTACACATCGAAAGTTTATGGGGAATTTACCAAACATGAAAGTGTGCTTTGGTCGCTTGATAATGCTTCATGTGGTTAGAAAAGAAATCTTACGATTTTCTATTGGCTGTGCTCTGAAGGACATCCTCGCCATGGCCTTTTGAATGGCGCAGCTTAAAGCCTTCGCCTACAACAATGCCAATGGAAGGGGACGGTGAAGTGATGCCAAGTATAGCGCTAAATGTGGTTCGGTTTACCCTGGAACTAGACGAACTGCAATGAGCGACATTAAGTCTTGCATGGCAATTAAAAGGAGGTCCCACTTTTTCAAAAGTACGCCAGCTCACGAAAATATGTAAATACGTTCACTCGTGGTCGATAATGGCTGATAACAAGTAAAATAGATAAGGAAAGGTGGCGGCTGTGAGATGGAATAGCAGCGCGCTTTTACATTATTGAACCTCAATTAAATTTCTTGCTCTTCGCCATAGTCTATGAGGCTGTCTACAGGGCAAATAAATTTGCCGCTCACGCAACGTGAGTGCTGTTGGAGTTATTAACCTAAGCGCTGACATTTCTGTTTGTGGAGGCACTTAGACTGCACTCGCGGACCACTACGAAGCTTCAAGTGGAGAAGGTAGATGCATTTATAAACGTCCATCATTTTTCGTTGGCACAACCCAGCGGCATCTGTGAAACGACATGCTAATCTTTAGTGTTCAAACTGTGGTTTTTCGATAGTAGAGTATTGCCCTCATGCAGAGGAGTAAGGGAGGAAACGCTTCACCTCACTCGCGCTAGCATATTTCAACCTTCAGTGTCAGCAATGTCGCATGCATTTACACTCTAAAAGAATAACTGCCAGATAGATTTGCATTAAGAAAAGAAGAAATAAATTTTCTTTCCGAAAATTTCCTTATTACTGCGTATGTGCCTACATTGAACCGCAACAGCACCTACACAGGTCGTTTCCACTCTTTTTACCTTCATTTTAAAGTAGGTTTCGAAGGTAAACAGGTGGTTGGAAGACAGCAAATACACCACAATAAATTAAACCGTTATAAAAAATTAACCTTTCTGCAGCGCATTTGAGTAGTTGTTACCCTGTCTTCAATAACTTCAAGTAATACGCATGTTCTTCCTTTTGAAAAGGTGATAACGGCTAGGACATTTGACAGACTTCTGATGTTCTCAGTCTCACCGCCGAGTCCTCTTAGAAGGTAAGAACAGTCGTAAATCTATTCCGATACAAAATGTTTAAGTCACATTGGGTAAAAGTGACACCATACCATTTAAAAGTGATGCTTTTAGTAGGGCTGGTAAAGACCTGAACTTACTTCCAGAATAGACGCGGTTCCAGGTGCTGAATTCTTTGCATCAATGGTCACAATGAAAGCGTGGTGGTAGATGCTAGTGCTCATCGACGGTATGAGGTCAACAGCATTACCGCTCTGAAAGAAGCGAATCACAGTCCAAAACCCATGCTCATATCTTCCAGCCTTTTAAATTCGAGATCTTTTCCAAGCATTTAAGTAAAAATGCGATATCGTTGCAAGATCCCGGTTTCGCTTACCAATTCAGCAATGGACTCAAGCAGGTTGGAGATTGAGTGGGAGAAGTGCGACCCAAGGCGACAGCGTCCAAGCAGTCGATAGCCGACGTTGTATATTTCTTGCTTGGCCGTTTTCAGCATCACCATAAAGGCGATGAGGTTATGCAAAAGGGTTGCTAAAATGCGGTCCTCTTTCAGATCCCACAACTTCTTTTCGGGTACCGATAATTTTGCGTAGCGTTCAAGCATAGCCGTTGGAGAATGATCAAGGCCTTTTTTCCAAAAAAACATAAGGAAGAGATAGTCAGTCTTTTTACAAGGTAGTTTCTTTGGTAGTGTTAAGGCATCCTTTTAAGTTGAATGAAACAAACAGTCAAACAGGAAATGCAATCATTTTTGCTATCCATTTATGACTGCTGACCAGTTTATTTAATGTTAACTTTGACTGCTCACCAAGAAGGTCGCGTTCACGAGCCGCAGCATCAAGGAACGCATCTTCCCAAAACTGCGCCTGGTCCCAGATGCGCGAGCGCTCCTTAGCCCCGATGAGGGCCTCAAATACATAGTACCTCGGCTGATGACGGCTTTGTAGGTCAGCTTGACTGATCGTACAACGGAGTAGTTGAGCTTGAGTGTACCTATTCACTCCAGAGCTTCTACATTTGAATTCCGTGGCGTTATCAACTATAACTAGATTGCAATGTTAACACGGTCAGGTTTGTGGATCGCTGTGGGGACACGTTGCGCACCTGTTGATTTCATAAAAGGGCTACCCAACGTGTTGCATGGTCAAGCATCTCACTTAGCGTCCGGTAGAAAAAGGACAACTCACTGCCTAATCAAAACCCGATGTCCAATTTGGGACAAACACAGTGGATGCTAAACCTCCCTCAAAACGGGCACAGAAAAGATGATTGGTGGAATAATTACTTTAACACAAGTACAAAAGAAAGTCTCCATAAATTTAATAAGGGGAAATATTTCCCTTATTTATTCATCACCGCCACGTACAAATGGATCCAAAGCATAATGCAAGCATCATATCCCCTATGGCTACAGCAGTCCTCCTAAGAGGGTGTGGCAAAGTGACGAGGAGCAAAGCTTGACAGTTACTAAATGTTGTAAGCATCCTTTCCCAAGGTAAATCACTACTACCTTTCGTAAACTTGCACCCGCTTTAGTCTTATAATTGCACGAATAATCACGAGCACTAAATATTTAACTCCGATTTCCTATAAATAGGAATTGAAAGGAAAAATTAACATACTTGCAGTTGTTTCGCTGGATTCCATACCTTATAGTCAGATTCTAGGGTTATACAATTGAAGCACAATAGGCGCACAAAATGCAATAATGCACACAAAAGAATCCGTGGTTTGAATGGAGGTCAGCAAGACAGAAAGGAACTACACCTCTAAATTTACCTTCCCTCCCAAACAGTGCATTTGAATTCGAAGTACGGTTGCTGGAACCAGGTGCTCTGGCTCTCGACCACATCGGCGAAGTGGTTGGCGAGCCTGATGCACTTGTGCTGGTGCCTAAAAAAACTCACAGGAGTGGATGCTTCCGCTAGGCTGTGAATCTGGGTGCATGCTTGTTCTTGAATTTAAAAAATACTCATACAAGGTAGGAAGCAAGATTATAATTTGGTCGCTTCCCCTTCCCTAATCAGGTTTCCTAGATCGACCCACGTAAAGTCGGGTAAAGATGACTGATCGTCTAATCAAAAAATCGTAAGTCATATATAATGTCTAAGCATCAATAACCCGAGGCTTTTAAGTGAAATTTTCAAATTTCGACATCTTCATCAAGGTGTGGGCTAACACTGTTGTAGTTGCACCACAAAACGAAAACTGCAGCACAAGTGGAATCTAGCAAGTCTTATAATTGTGCAAATTACTTTAACATCCAAAATGTCTTCCATTAACTTAACACACAATCAAGGCTTTTACCTTTTACAGGGCAGTGACCCACAACTTTAGCTCGAAAATGGTTAGTTGCCACTAAAAAATAAGCCAACATGAGGCTTAGTAGCTAAACTACCACACTCATTTCACCCGGTTAACAGGTTTTCAAAATATTTTCTACAAAACCGAATTTATTGCAGATTATATTATTCTTGAGGCTAAAATGAATCAATGACGTCGTTAGCTTTGAGAGTTTTGACATCGACATTTATTTTAATGTTTGTTCACGGCATTCTCCGACAAGCCTGCAAGCATCCTAGCCTAGCTAACACCTACTTTGCTAGACCATTTTTGAAGACACACAGAAGCTACCAAAGCTGCCACCTCGAGACCCGATGTCTTTTGTTTGATAACATCTGAGAGTCACTTAATCGTAACATTTTTGAAGGCGAAGCAATGGAGCACATCCATCCAACTTTCACTTAAACTGTCGTATATACCACTCACCGAGACAGCACATTAATGCTTCTTTGAATTTTAGGTATGCAGTTACACCCTATTTTAGTGACTGCGATGCTAAACAGGTTTGATACTCGGGGTATCAGATTTACAATCGTTGATGCCTCTACTATTTTACATCACGAGTTTCACTAAAACTTATAATAAGTTGGTTTTTTACAGTACCCTTCTATCAACGATGTGAGGTCTTATACTACTTGCCGAACGTTCAGTAATAGTTTAGCCGTATAACAACAAAAAATGGACAACATTTATTTGAGAATGTGCATGCAAACATTAAATGGACGCGGTGAACAAAATAAGGGTGACCTTCAGATTGTCGATCTCTGGAACTGCGCCGTGAGAGTGAGACTTGAGAACTCTCGGTGATTGAAACCCCGATCAGACTGCTACGACGCAACTCAGCTGCTGTTGTCTTAATCAAAGACGCTAAAACCACAAGACAGGTGAAAACGAGGCTGAAATCGTAGGTTTGAGAAGAAAGTAACGAGCAATGCTAAATTATCCCACAGTAATTTACTATGAAACGTCTCCTCTCTCGGACTGGAGTTGGCCATAACTACAAGTCTACACAGACCCTTAAACAGGTAATACGCAAGCAAAGTTCACAGCAAATTCAAATGCTCGTGATTATTAAGAGGTGCTTCAATTGTAGCTCTTGATGCAAAAGCTGAAAACTTCCATTACTGAGATCACAGAGAAATAAATGTGCATTGGGAATGAATGTCAATAAACTCGTTGTATCATGTCCGCACCATGGCTCCACTGGTGTCCGCGCAAGAGGTGAATGGGAGCGTCACACGTACGAATCTGTGAGAAACCGATGATATGTTGGACTTTTAGCGTCGAATAGCTTAACAAAGTATACAAGTCGTGTTTCTAAGATAATTATTGTGGAATAATAGGTAAATGATCTACGTGAATTCATTGGAGGAGTAGATAACTCTATACCTCTTTTCGGAGCTAGCTGACAACATCGCCTCAATAATTTTTACCACTCCCAAAACTTCCCGTATGGACCGCCTCGTGAGTGATTGGATATCCAAACGAATCCAATGCTTCAAAGTGAGTGCAACAATTAGAGAGAGGATTTAACGATCCTAGTCGGACAACATCTAGCACTGAAGACTGACGGAAGTAATTAACCTATGGGACATGAAAGTGAAGCTTCGGGGGGCAAAAGTTGCCATTTACAACTGCACATCCTGTAAGAGTCGAATGTGGACAAATAATAATAGCAACGATCGCTGAGATAACGCCAGTGAATATCTGATCTAGCGTTGCTGCCCAAAGGCCACTGTAAACGTTGACTTACATAGGCTCTCGAGTGGGTTCTTTTTCAGTTTCGCGGGGAATAGGTCTTCTTTACTTCCTTGAGCAGACGCCGGCTGGTCAGGCAAAAAAAATTATTTAGGTTGAGTACGATCTAAGAAGCAAGAATTTGGGACAATATGTCGTTATTAGCAGATGATTTGTAAAAAAATGTCAATTTCTGAACGATGAAATCGAGAAGTAGAGTCAGACTGACCCTCTGTTTGGAGGCCTTGAGTTCGCGCTCGAGGGCGACAGATTGGTCCCAGAAGTGTGTATGCGCTAGTTCGAGGAGGAGGAATGCACTCCCCATGCCATGGATGCCACAGTTTAACCAGTTGCGTTCGTAACCGCAAATCACGGCCTTTGTGAGCCACACCAAGTGGCGGAACATCGGGATATCATGAAGGGCCTGTAAAAAGGAAGTAGAAGGCATTTGGACACGTGCCTTAAAGTCGTAAAAGTCATCAGAGTACGAGAGCGGTAGACCTTGAAGGGAGCTAGGTTAGTATCTAAACAATGTAATTAAGGTCGGATTTACACTGTAAACACCATGTGCTAAGCATATTTTGAACTCTACATGAAATTAAAAATAAGGTTTGCAAAGTGGTTTGGGTCCGTGAAAACGAAGTTTTGGAACGCATTATTTTCAGTACTTAAAAAGTACTTAGTCAAGCTGACAGACCACAGACGCCAAAGCAAAGCGAACTGGATACATAGACTGGAGATAACGCATTGACCCCACGAACCCTCTGCGTTAGGCATCCAATAGGCATGACACTTGAAGGTGGTCAACCCTGTAGTAAGGGCCAGGCATATCGTGTAATGTTGCAAACATAATATTACGAAGGGTTGGATTAAGGGGAAAAAGTGCTGTAAGTCAACCACAATAACTTCCTTCACTTAAGGTTCAAAACGCGGAAACAATTTGGTGATGAGTGCATTAAAGGCGCCTTGATAAAATAATGCTAGACACAACCACAATCCAGCCTTTGCCTTTTAAGTTGAAGCGCAAGCAAAGAAAACTAAGAATCTTGAAGAGTTAGCAGCAATGCCAGGCATGAATTTGCAAGCATCATTGGAATCAGATGAAGAGGGATATATCTGGCTATATTCCAAAAGAAGCATGTCAAATCAAAAATAAATGCGGCTACTCTAGGTGGAGAAGAAATGGTAACATCAGTAGTTGTCATTGCTGTAAGGTTAAAATCAAGCCACTATTCTCTCCCTCAGCCCAAAAGAAAATAAACGGTAAAAACAGTAGACAAATGTGATGATTGACTAACGTGAGGCCGTTGCTTTTATCATTTTCCTCAGCCGTTAGAAATACTGATTATCGGCACACAAGTTTAGTTGAATAGTATGCTTGAGGAATGGTGTTATAAGAGCGGAACTGAGAGGATCAGCGGCCCATTGGATGGTGCAACTACTGTAGGAAATGAATGTTGAAATGAGAGTGTATACTGACATAAACCCACCACGTCAGGCACATGCGATCCGGGTTTGTAGTGAAATTCATGAGATTCAGCAAGCAGCTTCACAAGGACGTAGGTTCGATAGCGCTCATCCTCCATGAGACCCTGCACCTCGTGCTTCGTGCGAAGACCCACCTTATCACCCGACCATATCGCCTGCGTCAACTGTTTCAGCAAATCCTGTTTCTCTGAGCTGCAAAATCACACTCAATCGAGTTACACTAAATTTCATTAGTCTGGTTTAAAAAGTTCAGGACATTTCAAGCTGTCATCATAAATAACCTGTCAGCAGTACAAAAGCGAATACCATCCATATAAATAAGAAAGAGTAGTTCAAGGTTGTACTAAAAGTAAAAAAATCATATATATAGAGCATTATCTGTAAATTCATTCCTATATCTTCCCTTCCGATAATATCAAAAAAACAAACCAACTGTGTTAATGCTTCACTCGCCTCTTCTCGTCAAATGACGTCCATGTGAGTTTGCTGAGAGCTATCTGTCGCCCTCCATCCCGGTTTAGTAGCAACTTAGTTTCCTTGCTTTTCTTCTTGACTTCTCTTCCTGCAGCCGTTGCTGATGCTGAATCTTTTCGCCTTGGTAGCTTCGGTGATTGGATGAAATCCCTCGATTTCTGTATTATAGTTTGTGGCTGAGCTGCATTAGAAAATCCAAAAAAAAGGTACAAGAGAGGCCTTTCACCAAATCGGATGAGAGAAATTCACGAGCGTAAAGAACAGAGCCAAAACGACTTTCCAAGTTGCAACTAGTGTTTCTGACAGGCGGGAAGTGGGATAGTAAATTGACGCTGTAAAAGATGTTGTCTGATCAATCAAACAACCTATAAAATCCTTTGCTTACCCAATAGCTAAATATTCGTAAGCATTGGCACAGAAAGGTGACTTAATTTACCGAGAATTTTGGAGAAAAGGTTGTTAGCTCCCGAGAAGGCGTCCGAAAGGTTTGTCAGTATGTGGACTCCCAGGTCCAATTCACCAGCATAATCTTCCTCCTTTTCATAATTCGCCTTTCTTCCTGTCCCATCTATGGATTTGTTTAAAACGAACCAATTTGTAAGAGGCGGGAAAAATTGCGCCTAGGTAAGGCAACAAACTTCAACATTTACACCTAATCCAAACTAATTTCATCAATCTTCTGACTTAGAAAAGTTTCTTTTTGTTTCAAAAAGATATGCGACTAAGACAGGATGAATCAGGAACCAAACACACTTAAACAGCTCACCATTAATTTTAGAACGCCATGGAAAGGATCCTTTTTCCAAGAGCTTATCTGATTTGACCTCTTCAGAACGAATAGCGTTTCCATTGACTGCAGATACTTCAGGTGTCGTCTTACTTCCAATAGAAATGCTAACAGAGATGATATTAGTGGCGACATGTCAAGCACCGCGATTAACTTATTATAAAACGTACGCGTTCCCCATTTGATCCTAGAAAAAGTGCATTAATATTTGGTTAATATTTTACCGTGAATATAGGAGATGAAATGTTAAATAGGGGCACAATTTTCAACACTTTTACGCCTTTCGAAATCGGGAAAGTTGAAAATAAACTTCATAAGACACAAACTAGGCATTGAGCAGTAGATAACGTACAGTTGACTGTACGTCGGTTACCTCGACTGAGTTCGTTGATAATGACCGCTTCAAGTCCCAGATATCAGAATCATCCTTTAAAAAACAATGATTTAATACCATGAGAGACAGCTTAGTAAACGTAAAAGGCACTGCGATAGAGGCCAACAACCGCTATTTCTGAAATGCTGCTCCGCTTACTTTGGTGACGTTGACTCGCCCAAACTTGGGTCTGAGAATTATGGCGTTGGAAAGTCTCACTCCATACAACAACCTGACACCACGTTCATAGACGTGGTAATCTCAAGGCTAAAATGGTGAACTATGTAGTGCTTGTACTAAAGGCATGACTTATCTCTGCCTCACAATAAGTGATATTTCATTAACACCTTTCATTGTGTATCAAGACACGATACGAATGTAACCAACATTGAGCACAGATCTTATGTGTGGAGGGGTTTTGTAATGGACAAAATTCACGTAAATCAGGGTTAAAGTCAATCGAACCTTATCAGAATCATCATCACTTTCGGTGAGGCTGGAAGACAAACCATCATCACAGATATCCCCCGGACACGACTGAGTTGTTGTGTAATCTAGAGGCGAGGACAATGGACGATGACCCTTCCTTTCGGACACGTCGTGGCCACGAATGGCTCGAGCAAAGATGATTGCTTCCTCTACCCCAAGCGGGGCAGAAAAGAATTCGCGGTAGTTCACTAAGAGGCGCTGAGCGCATTGGAACTGATCAGGTGAATCTAAAACAGAAACAAAGCAGATCATTGAAGATTGAAGGTGATGAATTTCGAGGAGATAAACACATTCGAAACGATATTCAAGCGGTGCTCAAAATAAGCAAACTGTCACCTCCATAAGGCCAAACTCAGTGCAATGTAGTGGAACTTTCAGCAGAGCTCATTTGAGGGAAGTTAACTAAGAAGGTGAGAAGGGGTCTCATACATGCCTAAATTTGACTTAACTACTTCAAATGTTCGCTTGCTGATCTTGATAAACCAACCGATCTGAGTATTATAAGCTCGAAGAGAATTCATTTCTTCATTTATGCAACTGAAATGATAGGGGAGAGTGAAGCGCAATCTAAAATACGTTAAGCATAAAATATGAACCGATCAAGCCTACACGCTGACCAAAGTTACCACAACTAAATCAGCATCGCAAACATCTGAGCAAGCTATTGTAGAAATGCATTTCAGGAATTACCTACCATGGAGCCGCAACAATCCGGCGTTAACTTTTTCACGGAGCCAAGGTTCGAGATGGATATTTTCAACAGCCCAGGGATCTAATTAATTCGGACCAAAAGCCCATCATTCTGCATGACATAGTCAAAGAAAATGCGCAACGCAACCAATGACCTACCTTCAAGACGGATAAGGGCATTGTAGTAAGTAAACAAAATTAACTTTCCGATGCACAGTAAAAGCGTTTCAGGTCTTCAAATGCTTATTATCTAATAATGACATGATGTCTCCTTTGGAGTGTGTGTATTTTTGAGATAGAGTAGAAGACCAACCAACAACTCTCGCTGCATAAAGAACTACAACTGTTTACCTCAGCTAACAACTACTGCCATAACTTCAATGCATGGAAAAGTGCCTTACTTCGATTCTTGCAGCATCCCAAGTGAATCACACATGTGTCTGAGTCGCCGTAAACTTTAAAGTCGACCGGAACCAGCTCCGAACAAAACCACTTTGGCTTGTCGCCAATAAGCGATGGATCAGAAATTCCTGCATGAATACGTTGAAAAACTTCATTTTCCGGGTAGAGACACCACTCGGATAAATATTCAACGGCCTAAAGTGCAACAATACATTACAGACAGAAAAGATTAGGAAGGTCGGTTAACAAAGGGGTCGATTTAGTCCATTATTTTCACAACCATTTTGAATCTTGATAATAAACGAAAGCCAACCGGGCTACTAACGAATATCTCACTATCATCGTTAGGGGATGCATTTTTCTTCTAGTATCGTTGCGAGATTTACTTTAAAATACTGAAATCAGCTCAATGCAAATTCAGCCTGTAACTTGCTTATAGGCAAAATGACAGCTGGTACTAAGAGCATACAAGTAGTTTGTGAACTGAGATGACATTAGTCATCTGAAGGTTGGCGAACCTGTGTCTTCGCAAGTTTTTGAGTAAACGGGTACATAGCTGGACGAGATCGCATGAAGGAGATGTATTGAAATGTGACGACTGGCCGTGGAAAGAGGCGCAGGGTTCGCGTGTGTTCGGTGAAGTCACCGAGAATACCGGGAGAATTGAAAAAACGCACCTGAAGCGGAAAAAATCTGAAATCCGTATGGCGAAGAATAAGACAGGCGATCATCATGGAGAACTCGCTGGATGCACGTAGACATCATTATAAAATGCTATTCAATGGTGAGTTAGTAAAGAATGAAACAGAATAAGGTTAGAAAGGTCAAAGTAAACTCGGCGAATGCCATGGGGAAACATTTTACCGGTTCGAGGTTATTAGGTTACACTATTCTTCCTTCACAGGAACTTTTCAGTCAATCCAGTAAACCAGTATCGCACCAACAAAAGGTGAGGTGCTACAGCATACAAAATTTTGGGAATTTCGGACCTTGTTCTTTGGCACTCGAGGGAACAGCGCCATGCATTCATGGAATGTGGAGAGTTTCTTGCAAATTGTAATAATAGTGATTGAAACAATTAATTTGCCTCAACTCTTGTGCATGGGATTCATTGCTTTTCCTTGGAATTGAGTAAACTTAATCCATTAGTGGCGATTGCATCTTGGCGAAAACCGTTTCTACCCGGAGGGCTGTGAGTCATGCAAAACCGGCAACTTCAATGCATCAGTTTGATTTCACACTGGAGATGCAGTAAATTCACGTACGCTAATGCAAAAGAACTTCGTTGAAAATTACAATTCACTAAAAGACCATCGATGAACATATTTAAAAGTAATTAACATTAACAGACTCAAGAACATTTGAGATCAGCCTTTACAAGAGCACGGATTCGTTTTATCAGAAATCGGCAGATAGAAACAACGAGACTAAAAAATAACGGAGAGAACTCACCATAGCGACCCGTGTTGCCACATCAATTACATCAACGTCGACAGGAGCAGGTGGGTCGGTTGCACAAGCGAAATCTGAGGTGCCAAGCTCCGAGTCATCAATGCTTGACCTTTGGGGTCGCGTAATTATGTCAATGATAGCATCGGGCGACAAGCTTGTGTCTTTTTTCATCAATTCCAATGCCTATTATGACCAAAATAGACTGTGTAAAGTGCATGTTCTGAAAGAACTGAACAACTTATCGACCTTTCCTCAGGTCTAGGCAGCAGTTTAAGAGCTACAAAGAAAACTGCAGTTTCGACGGAATGAATACGTGTTGCAAACGGTCAGACGCGGAAGTAGCAGAGATTTCAATCGGCACATTATTTAAATTAGCATCGCCGTTGTAAAAAAATGGTGGCTCACAAAGTGGTACTGGTAGAAAAGATTGCATGAATGTTTGAAATACGGCGCTCGAGACACAAACTTACACGCAACAATTGGTTACACAAGACCCTCTTTTCCTGATCTGGAAAGTCCGGAAGTCGTGGGAGTGAACTTCCATACGTTAGCTAAAAATAAGGTATTGTATACAAATTGCACTGCAAAAAAGACGTCAATTAGGAGCAAAGTTGTCTTAGCGTAAAGAACTTCGTGTCTTCAGAGTGTGCAACAAGCCTATGAAAAAATCGTGATTTGGGTTGTGGAGTGTAAAATAAACATTTGTGAGCTTGATTTAGTTCGCAACAACGCCCAACACAAAGTATTAATGTATAATTCAATTCGAATGAGTGTCGGCACTTAAAGGAGGAGAGACAGGGCTAACCTGTCCAGAATCAAGATCGACTAGCAGGATTTCTGCCATTGGGATCTGCTGACCCTTTTCCTTCAAGAAACTCGAAGGTATGCCGATAAGAAAGGGTGTTGGCGATAGGAGGATCTAAGAAATAAAGCCTTTTTAGAGGTAAATCAGCATTCAGCATTCAGCATCAGCTAAGCTGTTTGGAAATGACTACTAAGAGGTAAAATCATTTGGATAGAAACTTCATACTTTATTCAGTATTCAATCGTCATCACCGCAACGATGATTAGCTTAACAATGTGCTTGTTCCCTAAGTAAAGCCTTCTTCAATAATACTTGCTTTTGTACCCAAAGCTGCTTTAAAACGTATCTACTCATCTGAAGGTACGAAAAAATTGCAAACATTCCAGTGCATGAGCTCAAAAATTTTTATCCAAATTGTGACTTGTTTTTGACTGGATGACTCACCTGCTCAGCATTAGGAAGAGACGTTGGAAGGAGTGGAATAACAGGGAACATATACTGCAATGGATAAAGCATCTTCGTCAGTGCTAAGATACACATAGTAAGAGCGTTATAGTCCCTCGACCGAACGAGAATCTACAAAAGACGAAGCGCAATTTCATGGCAGAAGAATAGGAAAAACTGATTAAATGAGAAATTCCGTTGTGCTTATATGAGTCTTTACGGAGCAATATTTTCCAGAGCCGATGAAAGTTTCGGCCGCAATTTATCATTCCGCGAAGAGATATATAAAATAATACCTTTTGCTCAAGCAGAATGGCCAGAATAACTTGAAGACAGTTTGAAATACTGAGCAGTTCCATGGGGAGATAGAAAGAAAAATCCACAAGTGATAAACGACTTTTATCTGGCATCGCAAATATCAAAGGATGTTCCACTTCCTCCGGCAGCAACTTGAGCTGAAGCATTTAGAAAGACTTAGTGTTGATCGTAACGATAATTCTATGATAATGACCTCTGTAGTATTTGTTGGCAAAGTTCTCAACTGAATGAAAGCAATTTTAGTGAGGTTTAAACCATCAAAACAGTGTTGTTATATTGGAGTTCATGTCAGATAACTGCAGGTATTTATCACAAAACACCCCTATCAATGAATAATAAATATGAAACACTATAACAAATAATTCTAAGCTAGTCGGGTCAACTGCTCACATTAATGTAAGTGCAGCCAGGAACGGGTGCTGGAGTACTCAAAAGTCGTAGAATCCACCTTTCCAATTGAACCGCTATCAAGGCTTCAGCGTTTGTAATATTTCGCTCATCCCATTCGCCATACAAAAATAGGTCCCAAAAGTTTTCTGGATTCCTTAAAAGAACATATCAAAAACACTCTTGCGATTTCATCAATCAAATGACAAAACTATCTAATTTTTGCTCACCACGATTGACCACAGATTAACTTTCCGAACCCAGGCAAACAGTCGATCATTTCTTTGATAGTATTCAAGCAGCGACGAAAGCCCGAAAACATTGGATGATGGGTAATTATGCAAAAGGAAATGAGAGCGACCGCGGACTCCGATCCAACCTTTAAAACGAAATCAAAAAAATGAAGATTCTGGTGGACGCTACATCTTTGATGCATATACTTTTTAATTTGTAAAAAGGCGCTACTTAGCGTACCGACTTCAAATGAGACGCGAAATTCAGGCATACTCCATACCTCGTCCTATTTTTGTCCTTATCTGTGAGTGTAAAGAGAAAAGACGAGGCATCCTAATGTGAGCATAAGTTGAGGAATCTTACTGATAAGTACATATCTTGGATACCCTCAGGAGTTAACGGATCCGGTTGACAAAAATAAACGGTTTCGGGGGGCAAGGGAAAGTCTTCATGCTCTGATGGAGGAAACTGTTTTAAAATGACAGTTTTGGTAGAAACAGCCTCATCACCAGCATTTTTTTGTGGTCCAACAATCAGAAAATAATCCAAAAGCCGTTGGCAATAATGCCCATCCGGACCGACCGATGCCATCGACCAAGAGCCAAAGCCAATATCGCGGTCTATTTTCTTAATGTCAGGCAGTCAAAATTGACTGACTTAAACATTTATAGGACACTATAATTTTGGCATTGTAGCATGCCTCAATTGACAACCTTTTATTTGAGACAAAGACCGTCTGCTATAGCAATTACTCAGTCATGCTCAATTAAGTTGTATATTCGGTCCAATGCCCCTATTTTTTCATAAATTTCAGCACCACTATTTACCGTGGTTGCCTGTACTCGCGGTAATCATAATTCTTTGATTGTTCAACAACTTGACGTCTATCGGTTACATTGATCTCTGTATCGTCTCTGGACTCATGCAAATCAGGACAGATATCCCAAAGAGACCGCCAATCACAGGCGTAGAGGATAAATATATACCACACTGCTGCAACGTTCCAGTGGCAAGTCTGTCGGCAAGGCCAAAGACCAATTAATAGTTGAGTGCCTTATGTGCAAGGTTCTTCCCAGGACTAGCTCGTATATCTTAGCTGTATCACTACCTCTATTGACTTTATTTAGATAGAGAAGGGAGGAGGAATTTGCTACACCGGCACTCTAAAAAACAATGATTAATCGCAAGAATTTCGCTTAATTTCGGTGTATGCAAAGTTGATTAGAAATCGAAACTTCTCATGCTTGTTGATTTAGTCACACTTCCGAAGACGTCGACTTTGCAGTTACTGCATAGTTTTCTTTGTCATATTTATATCCATCCATATATGTTCCAGTGCATTACATTAGAAGTTTGGTTCTCAGCTTCTTTAAAGTGGCCCGGCAAGTGCTACGCCTCAATACCCTCGTTAGATAAGTTAAAATCCGAGTCTGGCTGGTAGCATTGTTTTCTTCTGTGTATCGTGCGCGTGCCTTCCGCTCCATTTTATGACTTAGTTAGACGTCAGAGAAGAATAAGTGAACTCCGATAGCCAATAGCCATTGGTAGCATGCAACCAGATAGCTTGGAATGGGATTGTGTTTGTAATACTTTTTATGTGACCACCTAATGTCTGGCGGCCACTTGAAGACTTTGTCCAGCCCTTGTATGCACGGGCTGACCTTCGGGTCAGCTACCTATGGGAAGCCTTGGGACGATACAGTGTTATTTGCACTTTTCCTCTTGGTTAATTTGCAACTTAACTTAGGCTGCCGAAATTCACAAAGAAGTATTGCATTGAAATATTTTTTATAGTTGCATGTGGCCTACTTTGTTTGCCTCCACTTTCGTAGCGGAATGAATTCAAAATTATGTCAAGCCACAGAATCTCATCAGTTGGGCATAGGATACAGTGATAGTGAAGCGACCTATGCATTCATCTAGTACTGTTTTGGTCTCGTTTGCATTGTTAAGCTTGATTTTTAAATATTGCGTTAAACAGTGCCAATTTTATAAGATTCTTTGATTGTGTCACGCTCAACGTCTGGAACATCATGAGCTAGGCAATTATCATGAAATCAATCTTCCAGCACAATGAAACCGCCATTCACTCGCTTCACTGAAAGTGTCACAGTAGCCTCACTATCGGTTTCTCGTCCTCTTCATGCCATTTCATGTACTATGACTACTGACCATGCGTTTTCGTGCTTTTTACCCTAGTCTCTTTTAAGAAATACATTTACTAATAGTGGAAGGGATTCATAAATGCAGATGATTAGAACGTTCACTTTCGGACTGAGTGAAATCAAAGTTAGAACTGGCAAACTGCTCGAGTTATTATTTGAACCAGCATGACTGTCAGATTCCAGCTGAATAAGTCGTCGATTTGATAGCGTGTTGGTCACGTGAAAATACAGCACTGAACTACGGCTCAAAATGATGACACAAACTCTCCCGAGTCACCCTCTCTCCCGCAAGGAAACGGTTCATGGTTCAGAGGAGTCAGTGGGTGGCACTGAGATGTTCCATTACGCCAGTGACGGTGAAGTTGACGAGACACATCCAACTCAAGTATCGCTCTTTTGTACGCTAGTCATCTTCCTCTATAGTTTCTACATCTTCTTTGTTTCAGCCTTCGTAGTCGTTTCAGCCATGTTTATTAAAACAGAGGGCAGCCGACCGGGCCCGATGCCCACAAACGACACAAACACCTAAGCAAGCTGTTTCGTACAGGTCAATACCTTAAATACACGCTTCTGATGTTTTATTTCAATGTTTTATCCTTCTTTCACATCAGTAACTATTTTGGTGTACAGGATGCAAATCTACTTGCAATTATCGTAAAAAATTAAAAGTGCTCTTTAGTTGGGTTAATGTTGCGGTTGATTGAGAACTGAAGTCTTTCAGAGGCCAGAAAAAGGTGAAGGGATAGGATTGTCACTATGCCATACCTTTAATTCAAATGTTTGGGAGGTGAATGTGAGTTGTGACTGTACAAGGTTCTTAGTTGAAAGACTAAAACACATTTTCCTGGTTGTGTGGTTCTCGTGTTTTCGATTTCATTTGTCCGATAATCTGGAAGGTGTGTTGATGATTTGGAGGTACTCTCGCTACTTTGAACGTTCGAAATCTCTGTGTGTACTACATATACAGGATATCTCAATGCACAACAAACACACGCATACACGCACAAGATGAGGAGGTGGGAGAATGAGCATGTAAGTGTGCACTCGCGTGCAATCTGGTGAGACAGGTCGCCTACGTCGAGACAACACATAGAAACAGATGTGACATCGAGCGGAGAGCGGTGGACAATCAGCTAACATCCGTATGCGGCACAGAGCTGGTGGAAGCATTGGGGGGCTCAAGGATCGAATGATTTGTCATTGACGATGTCTCATCAGCAATTCTCACATGCGAAAGATGTCGGTAGAGAGCCTCGGCATCTTCGTAAACTTTCCTATCAAAGCAATTAAATGAATAAATGGCCTCTCCTACAATATGACATTCATTTCAAATAGTTATGGCTTCTATATTATTTGTTATCAGAAAGTGAGCATAAAGACTTGTCGTAGGGGTATGTTCTGTCTAGTACAGGAGTCCTGGGTCCCAAAAAACGTAAATAACGCTGTTAAATGAAGGGCTCTACTAAGTGCAAAATTTGTCATGCTCCCTTTAGTCTAGTCCCTCAGCTCAGCCAATTGTTTATTCATGTAATGAAGTAAGTTACTTCAGATCCCGAGATAGATTAAAATTACTTGTATTTGTAGTAAATTAGTCGTCTCCTGTGAACTGGTGCATTTCTTTGATATCCGTCAGCGATCACTTCGTTTGGTTCTACTTGCGTTTGTCCATAAACAAACGCCTTGTAGGTGGGTAATCTGTTTATGCGACTTCAACTCCTCTTGACAGCCAATCGACGCCATGAATGAAAATCTGCTAATACCCCATCATTCACAAATATTTGGGAAAATGTGTTATGATCATCAGTATGGTGCATGGGGTGTAAAGACAATACACGTAAAGTGAAAGCGAACAAATCGAAACACCAGACAAATTTTAGAAATGTTCGTAAAGCTTTGGGTAACAAAGGCATACTTATATTGTTACCAATAAAAGCCCTACGATGGGTGAACTTACCGATCATTTTTTGAGGTCACTGGTTCGCCGATGTCGGATGTTTTAACATTTCGTACCTAAAACACGACAATTATTAGGGGGAGTTCAAAGTCGAACACACCTCCGAAAGCACATTGCTATATGGGAAGACAGAAGTCACTTGCATCAACAATCGACTCATAGGCCGTCGAGCAGCAACTGAGACTCATGTCATACAGTTGATTGATGGTACATTTATTGGTGCTTTTAGAGTCTCCAACGCCACTGCCACTGTGCGATATGCCATCAAGAGCGATTGCCGGAGTAACCAACTCCTCATCTGGAAGAGGCTGCTGCGGAGGACAAGAGGAGAGGACTGACTTGAGTTTTGTCAGACTCAGTGTCGCCATTGGCGGAGGAATGTGGGCTAGTGTGGAATCTGCACTACCGTGAACTAGACGCACAGTCTGACGCTGCTGTTGATACTGCTTCGGCGTTGATGAGAAAGCCAGTTCAGCGTAGTTCTGCTGTTGCCCCAAAGAGACGTAGTTTCCCGCATCTGGTGTTGCATTAGCTCCCAAGGAAGGCGATGTCGCTTTCAGGTCTGAATCCAGAGGAAGGAGGATGGGAGGTGGCTGATTTTTGGTTTGTGAGAAAGATGCTTGAAAAGTCTTTATGGGTGTGCTGTTGGCATACCTAAAAAAACATGTTCCCATTATTTGCATTCAACTACATTTGTATTGATGTTTTTATACCAATCAGTGAAATGGTAATAGAGTACGCAATTAAAGGCACAATGAATGACAGTACAGACCCCGTTTTCTGCACCTTTGTGTCCCATCATTAAGCTTCATTACGTATTAGAAACAGTCTCGTCCGTAATATCAACTTTTTAATGAGTTGAAGGCATTAAAATGTATTTTGTGGGGTATACACGGACAGCGGTCATGATGTTGGTCTGCTCGATGCAAACTCAGACAGTAGTGTCTTTGATATTCGATCGCATCCTAGCTCGGATCGGTCACTTCTACTACAATGTTGGCGTATATTGACTCTCAGTTGTTATCGCTACCACTGACACACCATGTCCATCATTCCACACGCGTTATAGTACTACAGGAAAGTTGATCCACCAGAAGACAACTCCTTCAGTATCTACAAAGTTTCCGCAAAATAACTGCAGTCAGTTAAAAAGGTTTTAGTCGATGAAACGATTTCACTCGCGTCATAGTTTAAGGGCAAGTAAGCAGATCTCTTGCAAACTGGAAGGAGAGGTAAATGTCACGCCGCCAACTCTGCAAAATTGACGAAAATGTAACGGGAAATAGGAAAAAGAGAGCTCAAACATACAGAAGGGTGGGATCCATGGGGTTCCAAGTGCGGTGGAAGAGGACTCGAGGTCGGTCTCCGACGAGGCGTGCACGATGAATTTGGAGGCGTGAAGCATCGCAGATGAGACGTCCAGCAGCACCAGTCGAAGCACATGCTAGATCAGTGGTCAAGGGGCTCCTCATGGGTAGGTGTAGGCTCGGATAGTGTGTGGAGGTGTAAGCCACCGTGCCACGGTCAAGGTTACGACCAGAAAATATTCGCGCAACAGGAGGCGTGTACTCCGAGTGCGATCGACCCGAGGGCTTCACGAAACTGTAACGGGGTCGTAGCAACGCGTCTTAAAAATGTTCTCGTCTATGCTTCACGAAACTCGAACCTACTTGTACTAATAGTAAACGCGAAAACGATGTCAGTTGTAAATAATTCAACTACTATGCCTTATACTAATTAGGTTTATCCACCCAAAAGTGTACAATGGCTAGCTCAGACGCATTACTGTATGCTAAGCACTTATTAGCATGCTTCAAGGACGTCCAACAACTTCAACACGAGAAAATTTAAAAATACGCTCCTTAGCGTAAGAAAACAATTCAGCATATGCTACACCTTTACGAGTTGAAAATATTCAAAATATGCGAACCGCGCATAATGACTAACCACAACAAATGGATTTACAAATTACAGTTCCTCAAATGGCACTAGAGACGCCAAAGCCTACCGAAGAAGTTTCTTCAATGCACTTTCCGATGGATGATTTCGCTTGCTTTGTTGGACCTCTGTAAGCAAAAATTAGCTTAAGTTTAGCTTTTCCTAACAGAATCATCTGTTTCCAAACCTATTTTTGCAGTGAGCAAAATAACGTATTTTGCCCAGCAACTTGCTTGTGCAAACTGGTACAACTAAAAAACCCCATAAACACGATTTTGCAAGCTGTTAGTTGACACTTCCCTTGAGGCTTTTCATTGTTATCCACACTTTTGTCCTCAGAATTGGTCTTTCCTTTTCTCCAAAATCCTGTCCCACGCACATTCGTACGCCGTTTTTGTAGGTCGTTGGAATCCTGATCCTCCTCCGAAGGTGACGTTTGGACAGCGACCGACTCCTGAAGTCCACCTGAGGTCTGACTCTTGTCAAAAGCCACGACAACCATCTTGTCCAAATCAATTTTGGGCTGCTTCACCACTACGACAGTACGCTGGTGTCTGTCTCCGGCGTCGCGCCTACGGGATCGGCTTCTCGTCCTCGATCCTCCCACCTTCCGCCGCACACGTCGCCGACGTTGTAAGCTGGGCAACATTTCGGGTTCAGAAATAGCACCTGAAGTGTATTTTTCGTCGTCGTAGAGGCACGAAGCACCCACTGCCAACACGTCGTATCCGCTGCTGTCAGAAAGCTGGTCCCCGACGCCCCTTCCTGACAGGTCGTTGAGGGTTGTGGAATCGGAGTCTGTGGTAGTATCCACCGTACCTTGAGAGTCACAGCGGTAAATCTGCCCTGACCTAGGGCCTGTTAAAGATAACATCTCTCAATTCCTGTTTCCTAGTCAAGTGCAATATCTGTTTCATATTAGTTGAAATCAGAAAAAAATAAGGCTTGTCTCAAACGAAATTCGAACCTAAATATCGTAAATATAATATCTCGCTCAAATGATAACTGGCTTGTGTGATCAAATAAATCTAAATTTCGCGCCTACCAGATCCATATATTGGTTTCTATTAAATACTAGAACAAAACTTCCCTTGAATTCCGATCCCTTGATGTGAAATCGTAATAGAATTGTGTACCGAAGAAAAAGTTAACTATGCCTGCGCCTAGAATGGTGAGTATTAGGACAGTAGTCGCTTTTGTTGTATGTGGACTGCTTTAGCCTGAAGATTTTTGCATTTGCAAGCCGCAAGTCAAATAAATAACATTCTCTACTTAACACGGCTGGATAGGCATATCATACCCAAATAATTGGTTTAAAATAACGCCCACAGGTTTGACGTTATTGTCAAGATCTTTGCAGTGGCATAGCAACTCGTCCATCGAAATCGCCTTTACTTTTATGAAGTTGACCTAAATCAATACGCTACACCATGCCTAGCCGGGAAATGTACCTATACATGTTGTTGAAATGTACTTCAACCACTTTTGTGTTGTTTGTAAAATTGCACTGTTATTAAATCACCAGCTCCCCATGTCACTCCTCCTTATGCCTACTTCGATGACGAAAACATCAAACACACCACTTTTCTTCCATTCTTCTGAGTCACTGCTGTTTACAAATTAACCTTGTTGAAAAGCACATGAGAGCATGGTTCATTGACGAAGCTTCGAAGAATTCAACTATTCAATAACCATTGCATTTAATCGCTATCTTTGTATCTCAATTTTCCTTTGCCCAACAGTCATACGAGTCTGTGAAGACGGAAGGCCTCAAGCCCTCGGCGTGTTTCACTATCATGCTATTCAGAAGCCAAAGACAATGCTGGATGGAATGGGGAAGCTTAGACACTTGGCAGCAGGCATCCCTTGAAATCAAGTAATCCACAGAAAAGTGTTTCCCGTGTTCCCGTATGCTATTTCTGTGAAGTAAACGTGATATCTCCATAGAAATTGTCTTATCCGCTTCAGACCCAACTGCCACCACCTATTGGTGGCACACCAATAATGAAAGCGCAGAGTTCACCTATCCCTGAGGAGTTTCCTCCCTAGTCACTATGTCAGAGGAAAGTGCCAAAATTGTTTTTGCGTTATGGCACCGCAGAACAGATCCCAGTGATAGCTAGGTAAGAAATCTATGGAAATTCAATCATGCAATGAAGTCCATTCTGTATTCCCTTTATTAAAGTTGAAGCAAAATTATATGCAAGGATACCTGAGGTGGCGGTGACGAAAGTGGCTGTGTCAGAGGTAGCTGAAGAGTCCGTTTTTGTTGAATCTGAATGCTCTTGAATCACATCAAGTGAAGACGGTTCGCCTTTCGCAGATATTTCGTGACTAAAATACAGCCCGAATTGGTGCCTTTGCTGCGTTCATTTGGCAGTCAATAACTAGCGATGAGAATAGCATTTGAACGAGAAATCACACCCACCCAGTGAGACCACATGGATTAATGCTTTATTTTGAAAAGGACCTTATAACAATGAACATTTTTAAATACACCATTAACGCTTACTGAGTAATATTAAAATGTCTAATCAAAAGCCATATCAGGAAACTTTAAAGCCTGTAATAAGGGACATACGGTTCGGTTTGAGTTGGAGCTTCGAGTAGAATTTTAGGACTTCTTAATGCTTCGAGAGAGGAGTATTTCCGAAGGGTGTTGGGTTGGTTGGGTTGCTTTTTACCAAAAAATGTCTAAAAATGTAAAATAAGACAGCATATTGCCATGAGATTTTACCAGAACCCTCAGAGTTATCCCTGCATGCTAACGAGGAATTGCCAAAATAGCTCATGATAGGTTAATATGCTAATGCTAGATTTTGCTTCAGTAAGAAATTGCGAGTAACACTAGGGAATCCCAGTTGAATAGCTCATTAGTTAACTAAGAAAAAATTGAAAAAAAAATGTATAATTTCACCCATCGTTGATACCCTAAATATGCCACTAACGTGGAATTCTCGCCTTATACACGTACCAGTTTCCAACCTATACAGGCAGTGGAAATTCGCGTGAAATGCGCAAGTGCCAATTCAGAAGGGCCTAATTAAGCCACTGCAACGGCAACTGCTAACTATAATAGAATGCTATGCAAATGCAAACACAAAGCACCTAAAGTATGCTGAATATTTCTCGATATAATCACGATTCAAAGTCCTAGTAAGTTTGACAATCTTAAACCATATAACTAAGTTTGAAGAGCTGGGCACCAGGGAGTGACTATCTGGTTCCCATTGGCCGAATTCACATGATGGAAATTCTCTACAACAATACAGCATCAAATCGAAGTCCTCATTCAAACACTCCAACCTTTTTTATTCATAAGCGAGACTATATTGGACCAGCAAAAATGGTATCTCATGCCTCAAAGAGTGTCATGCTTCTTGACAGGTTTTAGCACCTCACTAACGTCAGGTTATTAAAAGGAGCAGGGTCATGTGTAGACAGAACAAACCTTTTTAAAATATTTCGTGGTGGTTGGATAAGCACAATCAGATGTATTCTGGATAACTGAGACTACGCGGCTAGAGGACGACGAGCGCAAAGGGGACACATGGACGCGTACACTCATTTATGCATGCAACACTAGGACCGGAGGGGAAAGAGCACGCATCAAACATTAGCAAGCTGCTGTGAATGTGAAATAGGAAGTGATGGTTGGTGTGTGCGTGTGTATGTAGGGGAAAAGGGAGGAGGAGGTGAGATATAAGTGTGCGTAGGCGTGGACATCATTCAACAGGGCACATGTTGAATCAGCAGGCGGTGCACAGGGGAGCGGCGTTGGCGACGTTCACGAACATACCGAAAACATTGGCCCAAAAGTAAGAGGTTGAAGTTGGGGTTTGGTGGGTTTGGGGAAACACAACGATTGGCGACGGTGAAGAGGAGCATGATGGACATGATCGAAAAATGAAAGGATACGAGGTTACGCCTGATCAATTTACAATTGGCATGAGAATGTTAACGCAATAAATAACAAGTTAACCACACAAACACACACGCTCTAATAGTAACAACACGTAAGATTGCCGTTGTGAAGGGAAATTTGAAGAGCATGAAGGCTTCAAAACCATGAATTTTCGCTATTTTCACTTTACCTAACTTCAATGCGACAATCCGAAAAAGTTTGGAAATCTCTTAGGATTACGGCTATCTATGCCCGAAAAATTGACCAACATTGATCATCAATCAACGTTCCTATGAAAGAGACAATTTGACGTCTTGAAAATTGCAAATAGAACTAATCAAGGGTAGATATGCCTTTGATGCCCTATTTATGTCTAATAAATTGCAATCCTATCGTACGAATGAATAGTCATTTATTTCCATGAAAGACAAAAAGACGTTTGACTCTGACGCATCAAGGAGACGCTGCTTTAATTAATGGCTTTATTCTTCCACAGAATTGTGACATCGGATCATATCGTAGTGCTGGGAGGAAGTAATCTCCATAACCAAACGATGAATTCCTTTGGGAAGAACCAATTCCTTATGATAGATGTGAGTTAAAGTGCCATTCCTTTTGGCGAACAATAAAAAAAACTTTAACATGTGCATAGGCGATTTATTTTTGCAAACAGCAAGGCAACCTTGTTGCATGCAAGCTGAACCACCATGGCGAGTAGCAAGCTTCCCACAGCCAGCCATGCACGGAGTAATGGCAATATCATTCTCTACCACCAATATAAACCTTCCCTCAATATCGTTTCAAAGACCGGGCTTTCCACATCTACGCTTCATGGTAAGAACGAACATACCTTTTGGTCTTTTTTGAGAGCACTGCACTGTTGTCGAGTCCCACTCGTGGAGGTAGAGGGCTGAGGAGCTTCATCTTGGGCCGTCTGGTGAACGTTTGCTGACACCACAAACGAATTCATGCGGTTTGCTGCATCGATGAGCTGCCGAGGATGAAAAATTCTTCGACTATAAATAGTCGCTACGGTACCTTATGCAACGAATAGTCTGAAATATTTCAGACATACGTTTCCTTACTGTGTCAGAATAAAGTTTAAATGCTCTCTTCCATAAATATTAGTATAACTAATTTTTATCATTAATTATCTTATAAGCAACTTGTTACAAACGCATCGGCTCGCAGATCATGACGCTATAAGAAATTACATTTAACAATGCAGTTAGCATTACATCACACACCAAACTGTCCAATGACCCTGAGCTTGCACCTTCGCTTCGCCTCAGGTTCGTTGAGTTACCAAGACGCTTCGGCAGGGCCTCTGTTGTAGTTGATTGAGATGGATGTATTTGTGGTGCCTCCACGGCGACGCCATGGATTCTACGAGCCACTAGAAGTCGGACAAAGGGCTCTCTATCAGCAGTGATACGGGAAATCGAGGTTTTGAGCAAGCTGAGCGCATCCGAAGATGATAGGCACGATAGTGGATGATCATCGATCGCCAACAGCCGATCCTCCACTTTTAGCCTTCCGTCCTACAATCATAGATGTTCCTATGGGATTCGATTATGCAGATGAAAGCAATTACTTCGACTAAACTGTTTGTTGTGCTGTTTACTTCCTAGCTGAAACTAATCTCAACGATCAGAACATTGAAACGAGATTAATTCGACACAAGTCTGGGATGAACGGTGCATTAAAATATGAAAACTCCGTTGAAAAGAATGGGTTATATTGATAACACGTTTTTAGTCCTATATGGAAGGGATTAGATGCAATTAGCGTTGCACCATAGAATGTCTGAAGGGAATCGTTGAAAAGGTCAAGTAATCTTAAGACGATGAAAATGTAAGAAAACAGTATTTCCTTACTCCTACACAATACTGTACAGCATCATTAATCGATTACAACATTTTAAAAAAAGCCGAATTTACTGAAGTTCACGGACCCATAGTTAAAGAGCGCAAGAGAATGAGGCATCGTTTACACTTCTCGTACCCGCTTCAGGAGTGTCAACGAAAATGACAGGAACACATAAGCCGATAGAAGCTGAGATAGCTCTCTTGTGAATTATACTACCAAAGTAGATTATATTTAACTGGAAGTGTGAAAAATGAAAGCTTTAGGCTAGTATAGATGGCCGTTCTGCAGCACTTCTGACATGAGACGTTTATTGACAACATTGACAAAGTGATTGAGGAACATCAGAACAGCTAACAGCGTGTTAGTTACCGGGACCGGTTTTGCACTTCACCAATAATATGGCTGGCTATTACCCACGGAACCACTAGAAGCACGGAAAAAAATGGGGTTGATTAAGCAATGATGAGACAGAGCTAAGTGCGATTACAAAGGTCCACAAAAATAGTGTACCCATTGACAAAGTAAACAATTTGAAAGAGTCAAGAGATCCGGTAAGCTGCCACTAAAATCAAGTATTTTATAGTTCTAAAAATATCGCTCAATTTTATCATTATCTGACGCCAACGCTCGCCAGCTTTGGTGCAGTAAGGGAGGAACTAGAATCACCAGTTCTTTGTGTATTTTCACCAACGGACTTGGTGAAATAATGTTTTGCAAACCCAAAAAGCCTATTCTTGAGGCTTTACTTTCGCTCAGTAATTTTTAGGAATCAAAATACTTGCGATCATTGCTTTAATGGAGGAGCAGTGTCACAACAACCCCAAATCCGCTCCGATTTGCATCAGTCCAGTAGTTTGATTTTAACTAACGGCCTTCAAAGCAGGTAGCATCGTCTTCGAAGGCCGACACATTCAAGTTACCTTGTCTCTCAGTTACAAAAGGGCTATGGTAGGAAAAAAGAGGTTCGAGGTTATCACACATTGGATGTAATTAAGGAATGGGGTCAGCCTGCATGCTCAAATGTGGGTTGTTCATTCATTCTGGAAGCACGACTCAGAAATCAGTTGAAGCCAAACTGCAGCAAGGGTGATTTTAGTGTTTGACACGTTTACTTTGCTTTACTCGTTCTCAACTCAACATAAATTAACCCCATTATGGACTAAAAAGCCAACTTGATGTGGAGGTAGAGTTTGTTCAACCAACTTTTCAAACTTGATTTAAAATTTCCTTCAAGCAAAGATTGAGATCGTCTTCAAAGATACTTTATGCAAACAGTTGTAAGACTGATTCGAGTCATCTTCGGCATTCAGGTGACTTAGTAGGTAATTGACCTTAGTAATTGACTACGCCTTATTAATCACCTTAAGTGTTGGTCATTTTAAATGCTCAAAGGTATCAACTGGATACCATGCGAATACAAAAAGCACTTTAAAATTCTTAAATAAAACCCTCAAAAACATGTAGTCAGCTCATAAAAGTGAATCCTTTTTACTGTTCTATCACTATGTATGATCGCAGCATTGGTATTCACCATTCCATTTTCACTGCATATTATTCATAATACTGAGGTACTCGCTCCTTAGGACGAGACCTGGCAGGAGATGAGTTTTTACCCTGGAGCGTCACAGATCATAACTCTAAAAAGATACTACAAAGACGACAAAGCTTCTATTTGGTTTATTTAACTGTTAAGGCAGTATGGAGAGGAGAATATTGGGCTTGAGATTATGCTGTTAACAGAATGTTTATGCAGAAGTCGAATTCAGAAGAGCGGACAATGAAAAAAAAGACTCCAGAACCGTTTGACAGTATAGACGGCTATGAAGGCGAGAGTTTATAACGCATGTTTGTACACAATATCGCATGAACTATTCAAAGAGGCCTTCACCCTATATCAAAGTCATCCTTGTGCAAATTGGTCACTTAAAGGAACGACGAGACAGTCACTTGATTTAAACAACAAACCTGCTTCCTTTTTGGCGACTTTAATAGTGTTCAATGAAAGTAAAACTATGTTAATTCTGGTGCTCAACACCTTATGTGCGGCGCCTCCAGGAATGACAGTGCGCACGAAGACACCGTTTTTACTGCAGTCCTCGCGGACACTAATGTCAGATGTGACTTCTGCAGAGGTGACAGCGGTAGTTTTAGCAACGGCTTTCATGGCAGTTTCGAGGACTTCGGCAGAGCAGTCGTCTGTGTTGAGGGGGCACACCCGCACGCTCACACCCAGCGTGAAGGCCGAAGCCAGCAAGGAAGAGGGTATGGAGAAGGAGCGGTTGGACGTTTTCGGGTCGATGCGTTCTGTAGCTTCATTCTTGGAGCCACAGGAGATTGGAATTTCAAAGGTATGCAACTTTACCACGGTAGGGTCCACCGCAAAATATTTCAAGGAATCTTCTTTGTTGACTTCCTGCAACTAAAAGACCCAGTCTCTTTAATCATACGAAAAACAATTGTTCGTCACAAACTCTCTGACCAATCAAGATTTCACAAACTTGAAGGATCGTGTGGAGTGCTCTACGATGAAAGTTGAAAGTTGCCACAGCGCGTGCCGATTTTTGTTGACGGTCGTTGCATCACACATCGAAGCTGGTGAACCAGAAAGGTCCAAAATCTCTAGTAAATAACCCTAAATTTTCATTTTACACAAATCGAAACCAATGCTCTCCAAAATCGTTGGAGTTATAGAGAACTAGATACGTTTGCAGGAATTATTTGGGTTAATAATGCACAGATTTTGCCGTACTTTCCCACGCGTAGGAACATTACTTTGGGTAGCCTTTGCCTCCACAAAAAGAAGGGCGACATGGCACGGTTGACGTCGAGAAACTAAAGGCACCTAATTTTCTATCTCACCGGAAAGCACCTGAGCAAAAGTTTTTTTGAGCAACTTCAACCCATGAAGAGCAATCTGGGAATCCGCAAATAAGACACGTTTAATCCTCGTCACAGGCGTGGATCTCCATAGATTCCTCATTTTTGGATATTGACGAAACTATGTCATGCAAATTTTCATGTGAGTACCACCCAAAGATCACATTTTTTGTAGAATGTGCAGCTTTACACGTGAAGAACGGAAACCTCGAACCAAAAAATTATTCACTCCTTAGGCCTCAGCGAGGTAAAATAGGCATGCGTCAATCAAGCCAAGTTAAAACATTAAGTATACGTAGTGACTTCGCGAATAATTATAATGCATAATCAAAAACCGAAAAATTATGAAAAACGATGGAATCCAATGCTTACATTTTGTGCCGAGTCAATTCTGTTGCTCCGCGTGTCGTCACTGTTTCGAGTCGAGGAGTAGCTCTGCCCCTGATGGTGGGGGCCAGACAGGACCACAAGGGTGACCAGGCTTCCAATTGGTTTCTCCCTTAACAACGCCACGGTGGCCGTTTGACCCAACTCAGAAACATCCTTATCATCAACCTGAAAGCAAAATAGGCCACCTTCACGTCTCTGCTACCTTAGTCGACTAATGCATCATGGTACCTCAAGCTAAGTAAGGCAAAGTATGTTGATGTGTGTAGTTACAATGCGTTCTAGGCACAAACATCTGCAGAAAACTGCCTGTTATTTAAGGTATTGTTATACGTCAAGGCAGAATCGAACGATATGTGGTACCATTATCCGGAATTTATATTAAAAAGAATGCATTTTCAACTTTCCAAAACGTTTCCGTGTTGAAAAAGGCGGTGAATTGCTATGCTAAACCATCAACACATAATCAGCTTCAAATCCATAAATAAAATGGATGATACAAAAGCGAGCCTTAATAAAGCGCTTTGATTGTCCATTTTCCCTCAAATGATGCATAAGTTATTCGACTTCTTTGGTTAAACAAAGGCAAACGTACCATGAATTCAACTATTAATTTACCTTCGTATCATTGCTTTTCTTATCTATTCTAGGAATTTCTACCGATTACGCTAGAGGCCGCAGTTACTCGGAGTGCGTAAAGAACGTCCACAATGATGTACCTGCTGTTCAATGTGAATGCTCAGTTAAGTTAATAGTTCGAATACTTCGCCAAATTGTAGAACTGATGGCTTTATTTTTTGTGGCGCCTTATATACGTGAGCTGAAAGGATATGCAACTGTCTACTAAAGACAATTGGGTCTAAACTTCGGTGAATTTTGAAGGAGGATTGGGCAAAATGATCTAAACGTTGAATCAGCCACCCGGTGGAGCTAAACCTCATATTTCGTTCAGCCCATTCTCAAAAAAAATCGTATTTAAGCCGTAACCTAGTATAAATACGGATGCTTTGTGAAGAAAAGTAAGCGAACAATGAGAAGCAATTGGCTCGTTGTTGAGAATTCTGTTTTAGTTCCGTGTTATTTCGTTTCATATCTTCCAGTGGACAAAAGAGGACAAGCGTAATAATTTAATATGGATGGTAAATGAATTAAAGTGGTCATTTCTCGCATTGCCAAAGATTTCATCGTTTATGCACAGTTAAAGTTGCACTCAGAAGGGATTTTGGGGCTGGCGCCAAGATGGAGAGAAAATCCGCCCAATGTTTCTTGACATCCTATTTACAAGCAATTCATATGCATCATTTGCTGAATCAGGAACTTTAAAAATGTTTTGGCCTCCGAATACTGACCAATTACTACCCCCATGTCTGACCATAATTATTGCCATTTTGAAGAAAACATCCGTTTTTAACTAAAAGTCGTGGCATTTCAGCCAGTAAATTATGCACTTGCTTCACCTGTTCAGCCAACCAGGTCTCGAAGCCACTATTGTGTGGCGATGGCAACCGAGGTGCACCTGCCAGTGAAAGGCTTCGTCCAATCCAATGGTAAGCTCACGTAGGCGCGTGGCTTCGCGTTGCGTGGCGTTGACGCGGTTACGGGAAGCCACTCCGCTCAGGCATGAGTCACGGAGGCAAGAAACCAGAAAACTACCAAATGGTCTCTAAGATCTTTTCTCACCTGCTTATTTACCATTGGTTTCGTACAAATCAACATAGTGGCTGGGTTTCGATTTGATCATGCTAGTGTACTGTATTGGTAGCTCATATTTGGCACTTGAATTTTGCATTTTTGAGGCAAAATTACAGAAGAAGGCAATGCACACAATGGAAAATAACACCGCATACGCACCATAAGGAGGCGATCACCAGGCTTTAGTTTGCCGTCCAGAAGAGCGGCTCCACCAGGTAAGATGTTTTTGATGAAGACCAGACAGTTAGGCTTTCTTTGGTGTTGATCCCGGCTGGTTAAACTGAACCCCAAGCCAGAAGCCCCTACATAAGATGTTCAATGGCGTCATTTGTGCTAGATGGGAGTCCTTGGCATCGCCAAGTCGCGTGAGAGCAAAATAATTGGCATTAAAGGCTAGATGTTTAAGGCAATACTTAGTGATGCCGTTAGAACACCGAAGTCCACACATGATCCTACTAACATTAATTAATGGTTGGGAAATTCATTCTTCTAAAGACCATCGAACGGAAAACGAGCAGCATCACTACATGCAGACAACTCTGGAGATTGAGCAGCGGTCATCTTAAACCGCTTATTTTGGAACCTAGTTTAAGCTCCACCAAGCCTGAGTGGCAGTAAATTCAATGATGCCTTGTTTTATCAGCATGTAATTTTGCTGACTCATTGGAAGGGAAATGCGTCCTGAAGTGGTATGAGAACGAACCGCACAAATAATGACGCAGAACGTGCAAGCAACGATTCCGCATGAATGTTGCTAAAACATTATTTGAAGGTGTGCCACAGTTCAAATGGTGCCCAAATGAGGGGTGGAGAGAGAGTCTGTGGTATGCTTTTTCAGTTACCATTCGTTGTCAAATTCAGTTATCCCATCGGTCATAAACTCCCTCAATGAGCAATTCAAATCAAAGTCTACAGCCGAACCAAAGGCAGCCCAGCTACGGCAGCACACACGCGTGAGTCATCCCTTTGCACCCCGGCCACTCTACCGACCCCATACCAGCAAAGCAAGATTGTCAGGCCGCTAACAGAGATGCAGCAGTAATCTGGGAAATGTTGGGCCATTTGTGTTCACAGCTGATAGCACACTGTTCACAAAGCCGACTTGAGACAGAATATTCTGCGAAGGGTTTCAGAAACTTCAACAATCGGCTTCACTAACAAACGGATAGCGCGAAACTATAGAACAGAATAATCGTTTTATTTGTAGTCTACTGAATCAAGACTACGTTGCCATTTTGTCCAAATAACATGATCCGAAATTAAAATTGTGCAAAGTATATTTAGTGGGCGCTCTAAACCATTGGTAATGCAATCAATAATCGGCTTATAACATGCAGCATTCATAAGTCTTCAACAAATGCCACTTATGCCTTATCTCGAGGGATTTGCTGCAGGAACTTAACTTACCTTTTCTTAGACGGACAGTTTTCGTCTCCAGACCGGAGGTTAAGGCTTGTGAATGCGAGGCTTCTTGCTTCTGTCTCGGAGGGAGAATAGGTGCGGCTTTCGCTGATGCTTCATTCGCCTGCTGCCGTCCTTGTGACAGTGCAGTGTGTGGCGAACGTCTAGGTGGGGGCGGTGGACCCGGTTTTGAGGATGCCGCCTCTTTCGCTTTCCCCGAATTATCAACCACTATCACAAGGCCACATTTGGGCTTCTCATTATCCGTTACGACTGCGCCAACCTCACGTGTGGGAAGGAGAGGTGGACTTGAACAGGGCCCAGAGTCGTTGGCCGTAGAGGCGCAACGAGCGATTTTGCCAGTGTAAGGAAGCACCCGGAGCACTAACTCTTGGTTCTTCAATGCTTCTTGAAAAATGTCTTTGCCTCTAAATATTCATAAGGAAGTTCTTAACAATAATTCATTTCTAGACGTACAACACCTTCCAAAATCCGCACAGTAAACACATGCCGGTGATGACTGGACCAAGAGGCAGCTAGTTTACTAGCTGTAAGCAGAATTTCAGTATTCATAATTTGCATGGTGGAAACTAAAAGGAATTACCTTTTGGGCATTTAGATAACCAAGTAGGAAGTAAAGAAGCTTATCTCTCTGCTTACCCTGCAGAACACAATAGAGCGTGGAATAGTTGGCTTGATCCAGCAAGCCACGCATGTTTGTATGAATTCATCAAAAGCAAAGTGCCATGATGTTGCCAGGATAGAAGTTAACCATGTCATTTCATCCATTGTCCTAGTTTTATTCACAAAAACAATGAACTTACTTTTATGCTGATTTTTGAGCAGAATTCCATGAAACAGAAATACAGCACAATTATTAGTTGTGCTAAGCATGATCTGAATTCACGAGGCCTGGATTTTGAGTACATTGTAAAGTTGAACACAGCCCAATGAACACAAATAAAATAACTAAATGGAGGCGTACACTCTTAATAGCTAGTGGCTCATTGGGTTAAAGGTAATGTTTGGATAAGCGATAGTCCCTTCAGCAAGGACAGAATGTTAAAAGCATGAATTCCACAACCAAGACACTACAGGTGTGCATTTTTATATTGACTTGGTTTGCCCAAAAAGTGTCCAGAGGGGTTAAAGGTAGCGCACGAATTCACCTGATGCTACCGAGGTAGCCATCTCCCCTTTGATTTATACTTGATCCAAGTTTTGAAAGCAAACCTCTCAAACTTATGTGATGAAATGGTGGGATATGAAATGCCTTCAACTAACTACACCCTTAATAAACAGTTGTACAACTGCAAAGTCCATTTAAATGGATAACTTATCAACCCACCGGTTTTTGAGAAGAGGCATTACATCACTTCTCTTTTCTTTACATTATTTTTTTGCAGCACAAAGGCGGTTGACCTTGGAGAAGTTAAAATTCACCTCCCAAAAAAAATTAAGGCAGGATTAAAACGCAATACGAGTAGCATAAAATATGTAGCTTGCTTTCAAGCGACAACTATTGGAACATTTAAGCAATGTATGCGTTCGAGTTAAAGAACAGGCTAAAGTACACACGACCAACCTAACCATTGGGAATCAACTGACCCCAGAACTTTAAAACTTTCGCAGTACATAGCACTTGTCCTATGCGTTTTTATTCTGACGTACGTATTTAAATAGAATAGGATTAGCGCTACTGTCCCTCCATAAGGAAAGATGGTAATAATCTGAATCTGATAAGAGTTCTTGCATATTACCTGCATTTTGTGTCTAAATATCGTGTGAATACATTTCCAGAGTTAGAGCGGCACAACGTATTCAAGAGTTTATCCATGAAGAACACAGAACATCGAGTTAGTAGTGACTGAGCCTCCAGATACTACAAATGTCAAAAAAATTTAGTCACTAATATGGGCGTATAAAAAGGCGGCTCAATGAGGTATTCCAATAGCACCTTATTCGACCAGGGTGAGTAGAGAACACTTAACCTCAATACATTGTGCAATTACGGTATTGACAACAATGAGGAGATGTTGCCACAATGAAGGCGAATGAAAGTGAGGAATGCAGCATGTCAGGAGCTGAGTTGGAACTCTCAATACCTGAATTACTCAACCTTACTACACTTTCGGATAAGACAACTAAGTACTGACCACGAGTTCATTTTCCTGATGTTAAAAGGCATATTTTGTCTTACCGTTGGAATGACAAACATAAATTCCTATCTGATATTCGGCTACCCAAAAGTTCAGCAAATCGATCCAACCATTGCCCTCAGGAGAAGCTGTTCATGAGGGGTGC
This sequence comes from Hydatigera taeniaeformis, assembly GCA_900622495.1. Taxonomy (NCBI): domain Eukaryota; kingdom Metazoa; phylum Platyhelminthes; class Cestoda; order Cyclophyllidea; family Taeniidae; genus Hydatigera; species Hydatigera taeniaeformis. The sequence goes on from UYWX01000048.1 coordinate 45,515, forward strand.
CCAACGATCTCGCATGGTTAATGCAGAGGGCATAGATAAAGGAAACTAAATCATTCCCTATTGTACATTACTGCCTTTCTATCCATTCATTATTCACAAAACTGTAATTTACTTCACTAAATTGTCCTAACTGTAAGGACGTACGGTTACACACACACAAGCCCGTGATAGGTGTTGGGACAGGGTTTGGTAATAACGCCTACGGCAACAGCAATGTTGTCTTTCTGCCTTGATTGGTTAGGCAAGGTCGTACGAGTGTACACGCACGCACGTTACGTCTATTCTTGGGCGTTGTGAGACGTGCACGATAGGCAGCCCTTGCCGTGCCGTAGCTCCATTTGTAACGCAAGTCCCAGAGACAGACTATTTGCCCCTAACTATTTTCTTAAAGCGATTTTAAGGATGAGACGGATAATGTTTTGTGATACCGATACACCTCAAGAGGGAAGACAAAAACCGACTTGATAACTTGGAGTCAACAGCAAGTACCTATTACTAAATAGAGATTCCTCAAACCAGGTTACTCCACGAACGTAATTTCAACGTCTGATAATGAGGCAAAATATTTGCATCGATGTTGCTGATTTAAGCAAAAGAAGAGTGCAATCAAGCACAGAATCTTCTAAAGAACTTCACTAACCCGCATATGCTACCGATAAGGGTACTCTATTCATGTTAATACATCAAGGCCTCCTATTCTTATATCACTAAGCGCGAAACAAAAATAGTTATTTGCTAATAATTGACATTCAAAGTGAAATCGAGAATGGGTACATTCAGATCAATAATTGTGTGAAAAGCACTGGTAAGATCGACTAAGATATTTTAGAACAAAATGACTCCAATTTCCACATTATTAATAAGGCTTTGCTTCACAACTACTTGAGTAACTTCTTGAAAGGACTGGGAAAGGAGAACACTATACCATGCTGTAAACCTTAACTCAACAATCTGTTGAAAGTCAATGAATGATAACCTCGTCCTAGCTTTTCGGTTCATAATGGCATACGGATCAGGTCTCTAGCATTTTGTGCAAAAGTGGGATCGCTATCAAGGCACCACAGGGAAAATTAAAATACTTACTTATCAAAAGGAACTCCGATGAGCGAAGTACCATTAATGCTCAAAATTCGATCGCCAACAGATAAGATGCCCTCACGTGCCACTCTACCATTCGGCATAATGGCATGAACTTCGAGTCCAGCTTCACTAAAAAAGTAAATAGTGCAAGATATTTTCTACAAAATTCAGATCAGAAGTGCAGAAGAGTTTGAGCAAACCCAATTTCCTCGTCAAAACAGGTCCTAGGAATTCGACTTTATTGTAGCAGGGCATTGTTAGCATGTTTTAGCGGTAATTACAGGGATCATCGACTCCAGAAAAGGGATCATGTAGCAGGTTTGAAACCAATGTGTTATGTGGAATTAATGGCAACGGAAGTAATTAGTTTAAATTGACCTTACTAGGTGAAGTCCCAATTCTTGAGCCTGCGAGACATCGTGAAAAATTTCAGGAACTAGCGCAGCGGAAATGAAACATTTTACCACAGATAATTTTATTAGTAATCCGTCTATAAGCTATAATATCGCCTCTAGTATTGTTAAACCAAGTTTAACGTCACAGTAGTTCCTACGTTGTTCAGTAAAAACCTAAAATAGTTTTGTAAAACAAAAAAATGGAAGGAAAAAGGCCATTAAAACTACAGCTCGTATTCCTGATTTGTGTTACTTCATTCTAGTAAATATGAGCCCAGTGTTAGGCTTATCACTAAATTGAGGGCAGAATAATCCAAACTCCTGGAGAAGGAGCATAATAACGAAGTGCACATTTTTTACATAGCAAAAAAATTAAAAACTTCCAATGCACAGCTCCAACTTGCCATTTGCCATTCAAATTTGGATGTAGAGTTAACCCTCCTGCAAAAGACATGATTTCCGACGGATCAGCAAAGATGGGCTTAATTTGAATACCCAAGTTCTCTCCTGGCATGGCATTTGCAAATCTGATGGTTAACGGCTCTGACTGGTAACCAGCGAGGAAAAAGCCTCGGCGAAGATCCTCAGAGGCCTCGCGGACATTTCGTCGAATGACACGACTGACAAGGTCGTGCTGGCTGGCAGAGATTGTCTCCTCTTCACAGACCCCAGTCGAGGTGTGCGCGAGTGAACTTGAGCCCGAGATGATGCTGGAAGGCGTTGCAAATGGTGAAATCCCCCCTCCAGCGGCTTGGGTCGCAGCTTGAGTAGATTCCAACCACTGTAGAACGGCAGGGGTGGTCAAGCCTCGATGTGGTGGTCGACTAGGTTGGTGGAGCTCATCTGCTGTTGGTACTTGTGGTGCTGGATTTGACTTTGGAGGACTACCGGTCACCATGTCTGCGTCTTGACCATCTCCCCTTTAATTGTGAGAGAAAAATTAAATTAAATTTGTATAAGGCATGATATCGATACATGCATCCAATATGAAAGATGATATTCAAGCACGTAATAAAAAGCAGTCCCAGATCACCAAATAAATTTTTAAATCTAATAATGCTTTCCATTGATTGTGGAAGCGGATTAAATGCTGACATCATAGCACCGAAGTTCATCTTCCTTACAGTAAATATAAGGTCACATTAAGGTCGACGAAAAACCTAGAAATTGCCACAAATGCAGGACGAATTGAAAAATGGGGAAATGAAAGGCTGCACACACGCAAAGCGTTTGTGATAAGCAACTAAAAATGGACAATCGCAACTTCAAGTGGCAGAGGGCTTTCCAAAAAATTTACTCGCGACCTATCGAAGAACACAGAGAAGAAAGCCTGAGAGAAACAGTTGTTACGTCATTCCATAAAATACTGCTATCACTACCACGGACCTTATAGTTGCTCAAACCAGCTGTCACTGAGATTTTAGAGGTACCAAAGAGGAGTAGCAAGCTGGGTTCCAATATTGTCTGAGGGATTGTCGCCGACTAGGGGTTTAATATCATTCAATTTTTGAGTAGTATGGCTGGGATAATACAGAATCTATGCAAAGCATCCCCAAAATTACAAAATCTCATCCAAGCAAGAAATAGCCAAAGCACTGACGTGACAAAGGGAAATAAACGAGACAGCATACTTAAGGCGATAATCCAATCTAAGCATGGGATAGTCCTCTTCAGCTTCAGCTTCTTCCTCTGTGCCCTCGTCTCCTAAAGCTTGAATCGTCTTCTGCAATGGTCTACAGACACCAGGGACAAAAGACTTGGCTTTCGCTTTGACAAGTGGTTGATTACATGCATGATTGTTCCGATTTGCCTCCACCTTATCGCCTTCTCTCTCCTCCGGAATTGTCCTCCGAACGCTGCTTACCGGAGGAGTGCGAACACGCTGACGATCAGCCAAAGTAGACTGTTGACGCTGTTGAAAGGGCGCCCAGTCTGTCAGGTTAAAAGGCATTAGGAATCAATACGTACAAGCACACAACCGTAAATGTCAGAGTTTCGAAAACAATCATCTATGTTTCTCTGAGTAGGTGCAATGAATCATTCAATTCGCCAGTTTTACGTACAAATTACCTGTTCTCACAAGAAAAAAGCCCTCATGTGCACGTTTTTGGAAAGGTAAAAATCCTAGAGTGACCAATATGGAAAAAAGCAGAATAAAATTTCTTTTTTTTTTAAAAAAAACAGAATACCCAGGAATGAAGATTCCTTTTGAGGAGTATCAGCAAATGAGATGAGTGGTTCCAGAGCCCTCGAAGTCTAAGAAACAATGGAATGAATATTAATTCTTCAACTGAGAAAATTCCAGTGTGGTTTATTGCACATTTTTTTAAAAAAAAAGCGAAACAAATATATCGAACCGATAAATTGAGGAAAAGGTTTTTGTTTAGATCACCTACCGGTAAGGTTAGGTAGACATAAAAGTCTAGTTTTGTTTTTCGAAAAGAAAATGTTTAGTTTGAGGTTTTGCACATATTTGTTTGGATACGTTCAAATGCCTACCTGAGTACCAGTGAAAGACGAATTTGATGAAGTGTCAGGACCAGAGGCGAACTCGGTCTCCTTGGGTTGAATAACCCGCCTGACGGTGGAAAGACCTTCATCACTGAAGTTCCCGCCCTCACCGTCAGTGCCTATGGTTGCCGTTGAGCGCTTGCCAGAGCTACTAGCGGTCATAGATGTCTCGGCGACCGGTGTCGTAGGGATTGCAATTGCACTTGCCAAAAATGCTGTTCCTTTTCCACTGATTGCGTCCGAGACTTCCATAAAGTCGTCTTCGTCTACATCGTCTTCGTCGTCATCAGCATCTGCTTCCTCATCGTCTTCTGCATAGTCGTCTTTCCCATAATCCCAATTGCTCTTTAAGTGTGCTCGTTGTCTTGAAAGAACCTCAGAAAGCTAAATTAATGCAAAGTGTTGATCTACATTCTCAAAAAATATGCACTATATAGAATAAATTCACGTTCCATTAACGACTTTGAAGCAAAATAATGCACGGCAGCCTCGACAAGTGCTTTCGTTAGAAGTGCATAAGTAACTCACTAACTTTTATTAACTTCTACAGAAAAGAGGCACATAAATGGAAGGATCATAACGGCTAAGGTATTTACGACGGTTCAACAAGTGAATTGCTGCACTCGAACCAGATCGGAACCCAAAATAAAATTTATATGTTTGGCGATGTGACTCATTGAATCCTGAAGGCATTTCAAATACTTCACAATTCTACAAGCGAGTGAAACTGGTAAACAAAGCTTCAAAGCCAGAACTCCTAGTTCCTTGAATGCGACTTATGAAATATGTCAGAAACGTGTATCCGTTAACTGTAAAGTTCAAGCGCTTTCATTATGCAGACTTGTTTGATAAACAAGAGCCAGCAATTTTAACAAAACAACGGAATGGCACCATTCTAAATTGAAGAATAGCAATAAGGACATCCTTTGAAATAAACGGCCAAAATAAACAGAAGGCACCTGGAAGTTTTTTAGACGAAAACCTATAGGCAAAATGAAGATGCGGCTTTTTTAACGCTATAGCGTGCACGATTTCTTGCTTAAAGTGTTACCTTGTCCATGGCCACATCGTCTGATGCAAGGAAAGGAAGACCCAAACGAGTGTTGGTGGAGGGTGTCTCAAAGGAAGTAGGGGACTGTGGAGTGACCTTATTCACAGAATGCTGTGGCATTGTGCTTGAAACTGCATTTTTATCATAGTCGAATACAATAGGCGGGGGAAGAGGTGGCGTCACAAGCGCCTGACGTCCGGCTACTCGTGAAGGAAGATCACAAAACAGTCGTGTATGATCTGATTTGTAGCCAGAGTCCGCCTTATTTGGATCTTCAAAAATATCTGCAAGGCGAGAGTAAAAATGCACTTTAAATAATAGAAAGTAAGATTCGTCTTTTTAATTCTCTGGTAGGGAAAGGCTATTTGTTTTATGGAAGAAGATTGTGGACGGAAGGTTGGGGATAGTTGGGAAAGCGAATCCTCGGTACTGGATTTGGTGTATCATTTTCGAAAGTATTTGAGGTATGTTCTTAAGAACCATGGAAATCACATTCACAGAGAATGTTCAAAAAAACTTTCTACAATATAGGTATGGAATCTTGTCCCTGTTAGGAAAAGGCGAGCTTGTATTCTGTGCACGATTCTGCAATTCAGACTAATTTGAAACCGAAACTTCACAACAAGTTCTTCTATTTTAAGAAGGGATTAAAGTGAAATAGCGCCACCACAGCGCGAAAAGTGTATTCAAGCTACCGTGGAAACTGCAACAAATCTCAGAGCACAAACACCACTATTGTTCTCTTATTCCAGTTTGGCACAGAACCTCTGTAACCGATTAACAGTAAACATCATCATTAAATTCTGGTACTCCTGAGAGGCCTTGCTAACCGGTAAGAACCGACTTCAACTTACAAAACCAGCTAAAGAATAGGGGTTGAAGATACAAATAGACATCAACTTGGTACAACTTTTATTTTCCTTTGCTGTCATTGCTATGGAAGATGTGCTGACTGTATAAAAGGTAGCGAGTTAATTTGAAAGTGATCAGTGAATCCAGCGAATAAGGCTCAAATTAAAAAACAAATGTTTTTGAATGACAAAATCACTTGAGAGACCAACAAAGACGGTTAAACAAACTACCTAGGAAGCCTTTAAAAGTGGTGATAATGTACACAACCCCTAAGACTAGTATTTTCACATTCGTTTTAAACCTACTCATGAAGTGCGTACAATTATGGTGAAATAAACTTCCAGAGCTATTTAAACCGCAAAATTTTCTTTAAGTAGCACAGTTATTTTAGAAATTAGACCACAACTGCTGGAAAAAATGTGGGAACTCGTTCCAAAATAAAAAAACATTATTAACGAATAAATCATAGGATCTCAACATGACTTTTATAAATGAGAAACATCAAAATCAAAACAGAAATTTCTACACCATCAAAGGTCATGAAAGAGGACCGATTTTGTACTGAACATGCAATCTATCAGTCCCCTTTTACGAACTTTCCAAGCCAAAACCCACATTCTGCACTCAGCTGTGGTACAACATAACGTGACTGGCATAGGTTGAAGTTTTGGAAAAGAAGCCAAATAAAATCCATGCCGATTCGGTTGTGCTTTAAATTTGGAGTTGTGGCAGTATGGCTGCACTACTACCCTCTGAGCCATTTTTTGGCCAAGGGTGACGTATTGTTATATTGTATTATTGATGCCAATACTTGGTGTTCGGCCATGGATCCACAGAGCAAAGGGACAAAAATGCATTATAAGCATAATACTAATAAGGTCCAGTGCTGGCATATTCAGCACAGCTCAGTAATGCGATGAGGCTACTTGAAATGATATCTTTCAAAGGGACCTCTGTATAACTCCATATGTACAATCGAGTTAGTTACTTCACAGTAGATTTATAACGCCCGATAAAATCCCATCTCCAGAGAATTGAGTAACGGCCACGCAAAGCTTAAAGTTCAGACAGCCCGGCGAATCCCTCCTACGAATAGACAACAAGTGTCTAACCAAGGTGAAGCCCCAAGGTGAGGAACAACGCTAAGTAGCGGGTATGCTTTCAACACCCATCTCATCATTCATCAAGAATGCTAAGCGGATAAGACTACCTCTGATGCTGGATTCGGCATGGTATGTGAGTCGCGTTCTGTCTAAAACGCGTTAGAGACAGTGGTCAAACTATCGTTCTTTCGGAGTAATTCGGTAAATATGAACTGAAGCAAGTAATACAATATGGGTTTATATCCAGAGATGCCATAAGATGTCGCCTACAGGACTTGTAGTTTAGATAAATCAAAGGCGAGAACAATGGGAAAAAAGGTCTTGAATTATGGACCCAAAATATACTGGTGATAGTGCTACAGCCTCAAAGTACCAACCAATACCCTTGGGAAGAGAACTGCATTAAATTCAATAGTAAGGAGATTTCGAGCACCAATGTACCAGAAGAGTCTTACCAGATTTTCCAATAAAGATCTTTTAAAATCGGATAATTTTCCTCAAATTTCTAACCCTAGGTGGGACGGCAAGAAAACACTCACTTCCGCCACCCAAATTAATCTTGCAAAGGTTTTTACAATCGCTGACGAAGAGTAACACTTAATTTCCTCGTTACCTTTTTTTAATAAGCGCCGTTGTGAGGCTTAAAATACGTATGTTCAGAAGTTACAACAAGATGGCAGAAAGTATAAACGTACCAGCTCCGTCTAAATTAGGATAAATTAAGGATTAAAAAAGTGAGACACACTAAGGGTCCCAACAGAAATTCCATTTGATTAGAGTATCACTTTCGAATATAACGTGCGTCAAATAAGGTATATAATTAGTCTAGAAGGTAGAATAATTCCTATATCTGTTCTCGCCTGCAGGAGGGATTTCGATTTCATTGAGAGGCTGCTGATGAGCAAGAGAATGATGATGTTGGTGATCTGGAGGATCGGACGCTTTTAGATTCCGAGACGGGATGGCGTATTGCTCGTGTGTGCTCTGTGGTAATTGGCGATGATGCTGATGATGGAGCACAGCACCTACCACGCCACCCCCACCGCCTCCACCACCTAAGCTCCCTGAGCTGAGACTGAGACTGCTGCTTGAACTACCTGCAACATTACTGTGGCCAATACGTGCGTGGCTGAGCAGCATATTGCTGTTGGCACCGGGATCTTGGTCCCCGATGGTACGATGAAGCCGGGAAATTTCAAATACGAGAGGAGTCAAGGTAGGAGCAGGTGTAAACGAAGTCGATGAAAAAGCAGGTCCCGGGAGGCTTGACTCAATGGAGTACTGCGCCACAAGCTATTAAATTAAAAATACTATCCTATGATCCATGAATTCATTTGTTTCGGTTAATATCTCCGATGTGCAATTTCAAATTACGAAATTGACCATTATTTAAGATTTCGGGCGATTAGAGTTCGCTCTTCCTACAAGCCCATTTACGTGCAGATTCAAAATACGACATCGAAAAGTACCTTCACGATAAGCAAGTGAAACTTTGAAGGTGAAGACAGACGCTCTAAAGTGTCGGGATCTAGCAAGGAGAACTTCTTAATCTTGTCCCCCCGTATGTGCCTCATTGCATCCTCAACCTTTAAAGTGACCTCTCAATCGAGCATAGGCAACGGTGATTGCCATTTCCTTAGTTCAGATCACAGTAATGGTGTTAGCATCATTAGCCCTTCAAATAAGTCATAGCGAATGTGCTGCATTTATGCTGCATCGATTGTTAGTGCCCTGTAACAAAGAGTTGAAGGCCTTGGGGGCCTATCAAAAAGAGCCTAACTTCCTTTTATCCCATAACATTATTTCATGCTGTGACCCTCCAACGCTTTTACATATTTAGAATTTCTGCAAGTGCTTCTAAAAATACCACAAAATGACAAAGGCTCATACAGTGGCCAGGCAACTACAATGGAAAAGTTGACCCGAAACGCCTTAAAAGTTGTTTTTATGATTATGAACTTTTGTTAACAATAACATCTCACTTGCAACGCAATAGCTTGCAGGCTCAACGCTCTCGTGCACCTCTGTCACTTTTAATAAAGCGTGTATTTTTGGAAAGCACGCATTCCGACACGCCTTAGCAATATCCTGTTTTAACCAATTTGTGCCCATAAACGGTCAGTATAAGTCATGAAAACTTTGGATGCGTGGCACCAAAGTAAGTTTTAACAAGTTTTCAGCGTCCCCAAGTTCGGTATTTTTCAGTAAATCGGTGAGGATGAAAATGGAAAACCCAAAAACCTGAATGAACTCGCTGGTGCTCACGTGTGAGCGGGTCGAGAAATGAGAAGACCAATGGCTTGTCAACATCGATTGCATTCTGCGAAATCAGCCGGACACGCGCCTACCCATGCTCTCTAACACGTGTGGCTAAGTAATCGCGGTCAAGGAACCAAATACTACTTTGTGACAAATAACCCAGCTTAGTATTGCAATCATTAGGGCGATCATAATTTACTCGTGGTATAAAACTTCATTCAATTGTAGCAAAAAAAGTTACCGCAAAAATTTTAAAATTTTCCGATTTGCCAATGTTCGGTCTACGGATGTATATAAAAATTACACCATAGCAATAATCAAGACGGCCACTATATAAGTTAAGGTGTACGGTGTTACCTGTTCACGATCGTCCAAAACGTCAGAGACTAGATCATCCCAGTCCAAAATACCACCATCACGAGATATTGACAAACTTTGAACTAATATTCTATCCAAGTCTGACGACTAAAATGCAATATTTGAGCTCATTATAGAATGCCATTTAGTCTCGTCATTAAACTTAAATAAAATAAAGACAGGCATGAAACCATTTATTAAATAGAGGTGCTGTTATGCAACTATTCCAATGAGCGGTAAACAATGGCATACTAACCTACGCCACAATAACTAAGCAAGCGTCAATATTGTTGATTCTCCGTTGTTCACACAACAAAGAAAACTTCAAAATCTGCAAATTCTATTAAGCATGCCTTAAGTGAAAGAATGGACGCCGAAAACAGTAAAGTTTGACCCAAAACCGTCACAGAACACAATCATATGCTACTCAGTAACTCTACACACTGGAAGGATCCCCAACACACAAAAGCAGAAAACCTATCAGATTGTTCAATATCTAATAAGCTACCAGAGATACAAATCTAAGCTTAAAATTGAAGGAATAGCCACAAACTAAAAAGCCGATCTCCCCGATGCTTGAAATACATAAGTGCAATAACGAGCGCATATATGGCCGATGACTTACGGACTTCAAAGAATGTTTCATCCTATACACAGCCTTTGCGGCCAACTCTTTGACCGAAAAATCGCCAGATCCACAAGGAACAACAACCTTCATTTCTCCAAATGCAACTGTAACCTTCATAATAGGATAAAAATAAAGAAAAAAGTCATTTGGTATAGTTTCTGGTAGATTGGCTGGTGTTCCGTGCCGCAAGTTATGAGCCGAGTAATGGCAACTAGTATGGGTTTTCACAGGTTTTAAAAATCGCTCCTAGTCAAAAAGTTATAACGCGTTTGTTTATAAAACCTTAATTTTACCTTTAAAATGATTAAAAATTATAAATTAAATGTATTACACATAAATTACATTAATAACCTTGATTTAAAGGCGCTATTTTCAAACCACGAAAGTAACCATTTGTATCCGCGCACTTGTCTTAGTTTCGTTGCAAGGCATAAGATTTGTGACGGAAAATTAGTTGGCCATGTTTTCATCCGACACACATCTAACAGGGAGTTATTTTAAACTTGTGCTACCGGATCGGATGTCTTGCGTTGTACCATTTCAAGGACCCATCAAATATCCCTTGTATAAAGTGGGCAGCGCTCCCTTCATGACCATTTTTAAAGGATTCTGAGTGTTATGAACAATGCTTGAATGCGGCATTTTTAACTGCAAACATAAGTGAAGATCGCTTCTGTTTTATGCTCGAACCAGTAAGTTTGTCTCCTTTGATGGTTGATCTCTTTCAGGGGAAAAATAAAAAGACACTTGAGTTAGTTGTGCCTGCGCTGCCATCATCCACAGTTGGTTTTAAATCTCCTCGGACTAGGTGTGATCTTTGCTTTGTTTCATCCTTAGGCGGCTTTTGCTTTTTTCAGCAATCAGATTGTATTCGAAACATCAACTCACGTACGCAAATAAACGTTATGGAAAGGAAATAAAGTTGATGAGTGATTTTATGCTTGCTAGTAAATGTGTGAATTTTTAACTTACAAAATTTTTTAGATGAACACTCTTCGTCGTTGAATTTTGAGACTCAAAGAGAAGTGTAAGCATAGCTTTTACTCGCGTCTTGTTGTTTCCTATCTACTTAACTTCTTGTTGTGATCCTCTCTGGCTTTTGTACCATGATTTTTTCTAACTTTGTCAACAATTTTAATTCGCTTCCAACCAAACGAATCATGCTATTTTTCATGATCATCTAACCTCCTTAGTTTTATAAAATTGTTATTGGTAATCGACTTTGTACAGATATACTTATCTCCAATGCATAAATGTCTTCAAATTAAGACGTTCGGTATGATTCTAGATCGATTTGTGTCTTTTTGGTTTTTGCATCCCTCTACTGCTCGTTTAAGTACTCTACAGTCACTATTCTCTCGCGCGATAGGCCAGATGTCGTTGCAACCATCTCTCGCTTCTCTATATTCAAGATTGCTTGTTGATTTTTAGTGATACAATTTTGGCTTCGAATATATCCGTTACCGAGTTTCTTGAAGTTCTTATTGCTGAGCCTCAGATACGCCATCTTTGGGTCCTAGTGCAAGTATGTTTATCTTATCAATTTTTAAAGCTCGTTCTTAATAGGCTATCTTCATCCCTTGTCCATACCCTGTTTCAATCTGACTTTTTTGTCACTCCCATTGCATATGAATCGCTCACTACTTGCGTTGCATCCCCGGTGTTTGGTTGTACTCAGTCGCCAATAAGTATTTTCTTTTCAAAACATCGTAGGACGAACCCAATTAACAAACTGCGGTAATATTAAAACTCTGGCTTGCAGATTCTAAATGTATTTCATAGGTTTGTGCCACTCATTGAATTTGACTTTCTCTGAGAAAAGAACAATCAGCCAAATTTTCCTCCTTATTTACATCATTTTGTTCTGATCTTGGTGTAGCTTACGCTATTTATTCATCATGATTGTCCCGCTTTCTAACATTTTGTCACTCACAGTGACTCATTCAGCAGCTTTTACTTGGTTGGAGCGTTTGTGACTTTTTGTACTGACTCATTTGGGCACATTTTCTCTCCATTTTCCCAAAAGAATTGCCAGACTACCTCGCAATTCCTTGTCAGGTATTTTTTCAGCTTACGCATCAAAAAGAAACGTCGCTTAGGTTGTCGAACTAAATTTCGAAACTCATGCACTCCGGCTGCCCTGTTTGTTAACGTTCTGCTTACTATGAGTTCGGTCACCGTACTGTATAACTTTTTTCACAAATCTAGTTTCCTAGGAAATTTTATTTTTTTTCTTTGTAAATCAGTCTTACATCACATTTTCGGAGGCATTTGCGCATACTTTACGAAAACTAGCGCAGACAGGTGCTCGCCCATCGTGCTATCCGAACTTTATTTATCAACTAGGCATATTTTTTGCAGAATCACAGTTTTGACTTGCAAAGCTAGATGCAGACGACAGACGTTAATAATCCATCCGAATCCTATGATTTCTATTAATCAAATCGACCCATTATTTTTAATGTACAACTTAGTTTTGCCATTGAATAAGGTGGTGTCTGTGCGTATTTACACTTTTTTTTCATAACAATCACATGTGCATTTTAGAAAAAACTTCCAAGATTGCGCTTTGTTCGGTCAGATGGTTTTATTTGAGAGTGAAGAAGTTATTATAACGTTTCCTAATCGTTTGTCCCTGGGTAATTATTCTTCAGATATTGACATGACCCGATAGGCTGCTGAAATGATCCGTTCTTTTCGACAAACTTAATCAGTTGCACTGAGTGGGTCTAATGGGCAGGGCTGATGACTCATTACGAGGTCATACGGGTGCATAATCATTGGGGTCGTTGGGCTCTTTACCCATGTAGGCGTTACCATCTCAACATGTCCTAATTTCTTTACTAAAGTGCATTGCAAAAATCGCTGTTTCGGTGCTTTTTTTTTGGTGTTTTGATTGGCATAGAATCTACTCGTTTATCTTTGTACAGAAATCGTCTTTATGTTTTGTGAAATGCAAACAATTTTGAACACTTAGGGAGATACGCTGGTCCCCCAGAGTCAGCAGCAGAGTTCGTTGCGCTGGGTTTTTTCCCCATTATTTCCCTTAATTTAGCCAGGGTGCCTGCTGCATTAGCCTGTGCCCGGCTAATTTATTCTAATTAATGTGTATTCTTTCTTTGCTTGTCAATTAATTATTTTTGAACAATAGGCATTTTTGAGTTTCATCTGTTTTGAACTATTGAATCACCTTGTCCAATGAGGGCAATAACGTTGTGCGGTCGGCTGATTGCGGTCATACTTTGAAGTGCAATGTCTGCTCTTTTGAAGTGGAAAGTTCATTGGTTTTGGAAGATGTGGGAACTTGTTTGTATGTTCGCTATAGTGCACATTCAATAATACTGTTGGATCTATCTATGCAATTTACCGTCATTTGCTCAAACCATAGAAGTTCATGACAGGCTTCTACACAGTGTTATGATGGCCACATTGTGCGAATACGGAAACTACAGTCAAGTTTCCTTACTCGATGGACACCTAATTGTCTTTAAAGAAACGTTTCCCTGATTTACGGTGATCTGAAATTTCCTGTTTTCCTTTATTTGAGCTACTTGACCTTGTACGATGCTCCCACGCTAAATGACTTTTGTTGCCTTAAGTCTCTTTCCTGTCACGTCATCCCCTAATAAATTGTTAATTGATCGATTTCAGAAATTCAATTACGGAGTTAAATATTGACATCCTGCATCTTGATGCCCTCCACCCTTATTCTCCCCAATGTTCACGTACAAGACGCACCCTTAGTTTTGACCCTCTTTCTGATCTGATAGCATGATCTGCCTTGTTTTTGGTGACTATTGGGTTTTGTGGCACGCCTTTCCTTCAGTCGCTTTCTAAAGGTATTTTGAGGGTCTCATTGCTGCATTAGAAATCTCATGTGCTCTTACTTATTTCTATAAAGTAGTGCGGCTTCCCAGCACTGTATGACGAGTGTGGGAGCTCTCTATTTCCCCAAATTAACGGTCAAGTTGACTGCTTTAAGCAAATTTCGAATACTTTTCACTATGTTTATACCATTTACTTTCAGTGTTACTAGACAATGTCACGGATGAGCCCTATCGTTTGCTCGCTTGTGACTGCCTAATGCCATCTTATCACAATCAATACATATCGAACGCTCTATTTGTATGCTATTGTGAAGTTATTTGCATAAATTAGTGTCTTTTTATGCATGAATATCCACGTTATGAGATTCTCCATAGTCTTTGGAATCCTAAGGGCGTTTAGCATCCTCTAATCGCGCATTTACTGTAGACGCGTAGCTGGTTATGTGCACCTCTAATTTTTGGGATGTATAATCCAACTTTAATTTATATCTATTAAAACGGGCATAATATATTGACTTCTATGCCTCAAGTGGTTTAAACTCTTTATTTGTCAAGGAAGCTTTCTGTTATTATAAACACGTTCTCTTGATGAGCTAATTGCTCAAATTATAAATAATATCTGAAGGACACTTTGAAGTATCAAATAACCACTACTCTAACTTGTGTGGCTGAAGTTATGATCGGGCGTGCGTACTCATTCGATCCGTGCAGTGCTTCTTCTTGTCTCTCCACACTCACATTCGTTTCAAATTGTTCTCGAATGGCTCTGGTGATGAACCTTGTGCGTTTGAGTACGCCACCATCTTAACAACTGGTGTTTTTTGTAAGTAATCAAGCAAGGCGTACAAGTACCATCAAATCGTTCTCCCATAAACACTTGTTTGGAGGAGCATAATATATTTGATCTAATTATTCTTACACTTATGAAGCTGTGCCGAGAAGTTGTTGGCCGGTCATTATTTTCATTTTTACAATTATGTGCACTGCTTGCACATTAATTCTTGGCACACGCTTTGATTACCCACTTGACGCAGTTCTCATTCATTCGCTCATTTTATTTATTCCAAAGCTGCCTTGCTGTCGCTATCTGAAATTCACGATTCGCCAGCTAGTTCAAGACGCGCTTGATGCTTGTTTTTATAGAATAGGCGAATTTTTTCCCAGAAATGTGTTATATACAAACGTAGTTTAATTCGTGTGCATCAATTTGCTTTTGCATATAGGTTTTTCACTCGAGGCAGCCGGCTCACCCTAATATCAGTGCATTCTTGTTCTACATCTTTGTTGTTTTCAGTGCACTGGTTTAACTCAAACAAGTTTCATGCGTATGCCGACTTAGACTTTGTTCTGTCTTAATATTTAACGAACGTTCTTAGTGCTTGCATCCTTGTGACTGTTCACAAAGTATGTATTATGGACTCAAGCATCGCCGACTACTTTAATTTGTGACGGTATGCCTTGAATTAACATAGTACTAGAAACCTGTGAGGTCTGCCTGTTTGTCTGCAAGGCAAGCAGCGATTGATAACTGGAGATCATTTAATTTACATCCTACAGTATTTACAATAATTAACCCTGTTTCGCATTTCTGCTTCATTGACTCTGCCTTGTCTGTCGCCCATCAAAAGGGTGACCCAGGCTTAGAGTTTCCCAATACTTTCTTGGATTTTGCTTTTTTAAGAGAACTTTTTGATCATTTAATTTTACTATATTTTGAGGCTTAGCCTCTGACTAATGAGGGCTGAGCACCGTGCTTGTGGCCTTATGACATTCAACTTCGTCTGTTCCAGCGAATTGGCAAAAGATGGTGCTTGTGCAAAAGTGACAATCGATTGCCCCCAGCATGCCTTTGTACTACAACTTTGTGCTTTCATGCTATACCAAATCCTAGGTAAATCTAGCTAAAGTTATCTCCTCGTAAAACACCCCAGAAATAACTCACTTTCTAATCATTGTTCTCGGTTGACTGGTCCTACACCCACATTTGTCCACCAATCACGCTCTGACCTTGTTTGGCGACAGATATTGATGTCTGATTTACTGCTTAAGGAGGTTTCAAATTCAGTGATTTCCTGCGGCATTTCTCGCCAAAACGTTCACTTTGTTTTTAGCATTCCTTCATTCACCACTATGCATTACGAACATGTCTATAATATCTTGAATACTAAAATGACTCCGCATGACCGAACCCACGTTTCGATTAAGTTTTTAACGGTCCCAACTAACAGTTCTGGGTTTAATCCAACTAGATCTATGGCTATCGACATTAATCTTCCCATTTAGGGTAAATCTGGGAGCTTCTACCGTCTGCGAATCTGTGATACCGAATTGGCACTTTTCAAAGACGATGATGATGATAGCGCTACCCACGTATGGCCATGGTACATTATTGGATTGTTTACAACACCCGCCAATTCCTTACCACATCGTTCCATTTTATCTTTGCATCAGCTGTTAGTTAAATCATAGGATTGATTTAATATCCTCTTCAACATTTACGCTTAAATTTCTGCGTAATAATTTGAATTTCTATTGTGACTTACGGAGCTATATTCTTGCTCAATAGGGAAGAGGTCGGTGAACCAAAGTGCAGAAAGACGGAAATTCGTATGCCCTGGTTGATCACGGATGAACGAGTTAGTCCTTATGCTTTATTATGCTCAAGCCTGGTTTCAAAGTTGAGTTGGATGTATTTTCTTAGCTGTTGGGAGGAGATAGGGCATCAAAGCATTTATACGTATGCACGCAAGCCTGCACACGGCCGCTTGTGCCGTAGCGACACCCACCCAGCCCTATTGACCACGTGCTTACATACAAGCAACCAATCAGCCCAATCACGTCTTGTGCGTCATGGCCTAGTTAATCATTCCCTCCTTATTGGTTGGCTTTCTATGTTCTATGTACGTGCGTATGTGCGTACGTTCAATGTGAAACACCAAGTATTTGAGAATACGCCAGTTTCACACGCATACGTACATACACCTGCACGCCTGCACACGTGGTTTGTTTTTGGATAATATTGCTTGCCTCTCTACTGAACTGTTTAGGTGTGTTCCTATTGTTCGAGGGATATTGTATTGCGCATCCTCTTACAGCCTCAGCTGGCACCTATTTTGGCGGACGTTCTACAGTCAACGCGGCCAGAAAACTTGAATGAAGCAAGGCGTCGCAAATTAAGTCGAGCAGACTCCATTCCATCACCTGTTGTGTTCGACGCCAAGTATCACTTCACCATCACTGTCTTTGTCAAGGACATCAACGCGAGCAGCAAACTTGTTTACCAAATCACTTGTATCCGCGCCATGGCATTCGCCAATGGCACCCAACCTGCTCCCGAGCTAGAGAGCAACTCCTTCCGCGAGGGCAACTTGATCACAGTCGATCAGGCATCAAAAAGGAAAACTCAAAAAAAGAAGGGATTTTCATTGTGCGGGTAGGTGCTCAGTTTGCATCCACCACTTGAATTTGAACGTCAGGCCCAGAATATCGTTTTGGTAAGTTTTAATTAATCCGAGCCACAGAAGGCGTTTATATATTTAGGTAGTTCATGCATACTTCGAATCAAAAGTTATTCCTAATGTCTGCACGGAAGCTGCTTGTAACTTGTTAAAGTTAACCGCTGGAATTTTCCGATGAAACATTTAGATCTTAATCGCTAATTAAACCGTCTTATATCCATTTGGTACCGCTTGTAATCATTTTTTCACGTCAAGACAAGCCGATCGAATTTGAATTTTCCTTAAGAGCTAGTGAAGAACTGTCAGCAAGTTGTGATTTATGAATTTGCTCTGAAAGAGGATTTCACTTGAAACAGAAATTAACTTGAAGCCATTAAAATGGGAGCACGACATCGCCTAATTTCGAGGCAATCGGTAGAAACAATCTTATGAACTTCATTCAATTGGAGGTCAGTGGGTTCTACCCTCCATTTTATCGCCAATTATCTGGAAAGTTAGGGTAATATTGTGCAGATACGGGAACAATGAAGAGAATGATTCACTAAGTTTATTGAGATACCAATTCCAGCTTGCTGAGGTTCGTGTTCTCTCCTACTGAACCATTTCTTGCTTTCTCCATATGATCCATTGTTTCGATATAGAAGCTTTCTTTGCAGACTTTTTTAAAGCCAACTGGATCTCAAATCCAATCTGGCGACTTAGCTTCCCTCTTAATGGTCTCATCCTTCCACTCCTCGTCTTCCTAGCCCAATGGTGTTCTTCATCCGCATATGGATCACGCTGATTTCGCTGCCTGTGGGATTAGTTGAGCTTTCGAAAGTTTAGTTCATGTAAGGTGTGGGCTTGCGCAACAGAGAACCTTATGTGACTGCGTACAATTGAGTTTTTGCAAGTCGGTTTTTAATTGCCTTCTCCAACCTTCTTTTCGCAGCATCGTCATTGCTCTGCACCAAGCCTATGACGCACGCTACAAGTTGCAGTACTTCTATTTTGCAACCTACCTTTTCCACACTTGCTATGAACGCGTCAATTTTATTTAGCTATTTACTTTGCTAAGTTGGATTAGGTGTAAATCTCATTTGTGTAACAGAGGCCTTGAATGTGTGTGCTCTTATTTCAAATGACTATGATTCTAGTTTGCAAAATAGCCCTTATCGTTGTTTTGACTGTGCTAATATTGGCTTCAAAGGTGTACAAATTCGATCTCGACCCGTCGTATGCTCTCGTACACATGCTTATGGTTATTTTCCTTCGTATTCCCGTGCCCATACAATTTGCTCCTCGCGGAAACAGATTTCTCATTTGCCGTCTGAATCCCATGACAGTTGCCTTGAGCTATGGGATGTATTGATCTTGGATGCAGGCTAAAGACAGCCTTATCTTTGGTAGTCTCTTAGATCTCGCTTTGGTTCGCAATAACGGAGAAAAAGTTGTCTTGACACTATTATCATTTGATCGTCAGGCGTATAGCACATCGCTCGAGCCAAACCTTCACACAACTTGCTCTTTTTTCATCTAGTTGTTCCAACTTCTTTCAGGCTCAATTGTATGGGAAGAAAAATAAAGGATGAGGTGGATGATAACTTGGCTTTTTGCCCATCTCAGCGGTCTGCGGATTATACACAAGGTCGTCCCTCTGCGACTGAGGTCGCTCCTTCACAGATCCTTCAGGTAGTTGAGTCGCCTTCCCCACCACAGCGAAGGCGTTCTAGCTCCACCATCAAGCAGACGACCAGCAAGGAGGATGCTACTGCAACACCGAAGTGCGTTCTTTTGGCTGTTTTAATTTTGTGGTTATGCATTTACTTTACTGTTATTGCATTGGGGTCCATTTGCCTTCATTACCATTTAATAAACTTTACCATAGCCTAGATGTGACATTTTCATTGGGTTTTTGCTGAATATCAGGATGTTACCAAAAAAGAGCTTAACTAGATGGGTGCCAAGGTGAGCTTTCGTCCGTTGCACATAACTTAGTTGCGTGTTCCAATACTCATTTTCTGTAATCCACATTTTGCGGTGATCAAGCCATGAATCATTGATAGAATGAACTTTTGCCATGCGGATTTGTTAGTCAAATGCTCTACTTATTCATTCCTTAATTGCCTAACGTTTGTCAGCTTTCTTCCATTAACAAACTGCATTCCTTTTTAAATTGTTAAGGATGAATACGAAAATGGAGGATGGCTCTGAACATTACCACACAGACTAAGGCCCACTCATGGACTAACATTGCTATATACGTACTATTACCTCGTTTAGTATGAACTGTAGTTTCTTCTAGATTGTATTATCTTTATGATGAATTAACTTAATGGTTGTCAAATTTTCAGCCACCTTCCTCTCCGAAACTATCTGAAATTTAAAGATAACCAACTCTGGTGCTTATCCCAACGATCACTTGAGCATAGCGTTCACTCATCTCTCTATTATCAATTCTAACCAGTTTAATGTTACTTTAAATTATGATCATCCCAAACATTTAGAAGAAGATCTTTGCGTTTGACCCGGTTCCGTTTTTTTGAGTCCGAATGAACCGGTTTTATTTTTGTCTCCTTTAAATTACCATAATTTCTCAGTTTTCTCGAAATGCTTTATTCAACTGGCAGAAGCAGCATTCAAAAAATTGCATATCTTCATCTCACTTGTCCATTTGCTGTCAACTTTTGTTGTTACAGTCTGGTATCAGTATCGTTAAACGCTGCGTCAGTTGAGTGCCTTCGGCTGATGTCAGTTACACTGTAAAGCGAATTTGCTGTTTTAATAGCAATACTAAACCAACAGGTAGAAATTGATAAAACCTCGTGAAGCGAAAACTGCACACCACACATGCCCATTCCGTTTGGCTACTTTGGTCAAGATAGGTTTAGTGTATTTTTAAATGATTTGTATATTTTTAAGAAAGATACATTCAAATGTTCTAAAGTCTTCAGAATATGGTTTACACGGTCTCGATTTCATGTCGATGATTAAAACAGTAATATTCACTGTTGTAAACAACTGTTTCTACCCTTGGAGTAATAACCACTTAACCGGCAGGTTATCGGCCCGACCAAATGTTGGTGTGTACAAAATTGTATCGCTCAGGTCTTTACCTTTGCTTCTAGCGCGTCGGTTGTGCAAAAAGGAGTGGTTCTCTGATGGTTGATTTCGTTTTCGATTCGCTAGTACTTTCTTGCACTAATCTGTAAACGTCGCCTTTTTTTTACCACGTTGACTGGAGGGGAGCCTCACATTAACCTCTGTAGGCAATTAAAGGATGGTTTTTTTCTCTCACTTTCATCTCGATGTCTTCTTAACTTCGCCAATACTAGCAGTTAAAATGTGTTGCAAAGTCCATTGGTATCAACACACCCAATTTGCATTTTCTTTTGTGCAACAATGGCTTGATGACGAAAGGTTGCTTTCATTCATTTTTTTAAATCAATGTTCTTTGCATCGTGTTTCCGTGCGTTTTCATCGAAGTATTTTGGGTAAATACAAGACTGGGGTGCCATTTTCCTGAATCCGTGTTCTTTATGTAAACGAGCAGAACGGTGTTGCCAGTTTACGTCACTGAGGTCTTATTTAAAAAATTCATTTTTATGGAAACTGATCCATTACTTCTAGCCGCATATTTATTGAGTATTTTTAGTTTCATTAAATTCTTTTTTGTCTATCCACTTAACCATGAGTCGCTTAGAGTTTGTATATTTGGCGTGATTTGCACGAACTTTTTTGTTGCAAATTAGTTTTGTACACTTACTCAAGTATCTCAATATTGTTAGGGTGGCATCAAAAGGACCTTTATGTACTTCTTCATTTGTGATGATTTCTCCAATTACATTATTTCTTCTAGTGATTGAATTTTTTGGACTTGTACATTAGCAACCTTGTAGCCATGCTTTATGAGTTCCTCCCGATAATTTCTGCGTCTCTCGCTTATGTAGTGAACTGGTCGGTTGTGTGGCCAAAACCCAACTTCTGCTAGGGTTTTATGGCATCACCTAAAATATTTTACAGCTGTTCCACCCAGTCATCAACCGACAAGAATCTCGTCACTTCGACTCCCGATGTGTTGGTGTCTAATGAAACTCAAGAATCTGTATCCAACATATCGCCTCCTATACAAAATGATTTTTCATCTGCTAATCTTTCCCGTTGTCCTACCTATACCAAATCGGACGCTGCAAGGTGAGTCTCTAACTCTTGTGCGGTGAGAGCTTCCCTCTGATCCAGACCCTTTCTACTGATATACCATAAGTAAATTTTATGTTTGCAGGAAACTTTCAAACGAGCCTCCGATAACCTCAACCTGCACTATCCAGCCATCTTGGGTCGAGCAGCCAGTGAGAAGCACACCTTCTTCCTTTGAAACGAATGCGCCAAATCTGTCTCACAAACCCATACCTACCGAAGTTATCCAGCTTCTTCCTTCTGTTACACCACAAAAGGAGGAAACTAATACGTCTGGGTAATTACCTACACTTCTACATACATATCCTTAGCAGTTTAATGCCACAATTTTACTGAATCAGTTTTTGCTCAGTGCCCAAATGCTGACTCAATAGTCCACCTTACGCCAAACGATTTTCCATGTTCTCTGCCTTCGTCTTACAAAGTGCGCAACAAATTGCTATTTTAGATAGAAGCGAAACAACGGAACTAGAAACATAATTTTATCTTGACTTTGTTGGCATATTTCCACATAAATCAGCTTAAAGTAACGTAGCCTTATGAACAATAGTTCCAGCATATCAACCTGTTCATGCATTTCTGCATCTTCACCATGTATACTTGCGTGAAATTTTGCCCTTCCTAACTCAACATTAATTTTATCTGCTTTGGTGGAACATTCTGTTTGAAGAATGACGAGTCCAAAGGGAGGAGAAAACGCGGACAACTGCACCGAAAGGTCTCAGGTCTCTCCAGTCCCGTCACCGAAGAGGCGTGAAACAAGCGCATCACCGTCAAGTCCGGCTAAAGCATCCGCGACTCCTTACTCTGGCATTCCACTGCCCCGAAACCCAACCAGAGCCATGGTTGGTACCACTCATCACTCGCCTTCTCCATCTGGAGAGTTTATGGACAGTGAGGATTCTGGTCATAAGTTGATGCAACGTCAATCCATTTCGAAGATTTGACAAAAATATTTGTGGTTGTTTGAAGCTTTTTATTTGAGAACATATTGAATTCTAGCCTCTCAAAACTACCGAATATCATATGTGATGTTTCTGCTTTGTAATGGCGTCTTGATCATAAAGATGCTGTGCTGTGGGCAAAGTCATTGAAGCTCTGATGCACTGGCCGTTTGGCATCGGGCATACACATATTTCTAAATGTTCTTCTCCTCTTCCCTTTAATGGGGAACTGATTCTCGGAAATTCCATTCAGATGCAACTGAAACTGCTTTGGACGTACAGGGGGCGGCAATGGATTCAAACATTATTTTGGGAAGAACGGTGAATTCAGATAAAACTCAATCTGGTATGTAATGCTTATGGTTTTTTATTTATCATTTATGCATTATAACTCATTCAACAATTGAATGTAAGGACCTGTCGGCATATTGTCATCAATCCTACATGGCACAAACATAAATGCCATAGGTAATGCGCATTCCTGTTGTTCGTGTTTAAATTATTTCTATTAAATCTGAACAGTTTTCAAGACGAGTGATTTACTTACTAGTCGGCGGAATCGATGTTGTGTGGGAGTCAAAACTGTCACTCCGTCCATCTGAAGGTTCGGTGTTTGCTGATTCTCATACGAGTGGGTTGTTTATACGGCTCAATCTTTTTTGAAAACTATTGTTCTCTGCTTGAGGTATCATTTTTTTTCCGTCCTAGAGCCGGAAATGGTGGCTTCCTCACGTAGACACACATTTCGTTCCATTATAACTTCTTATATTGGTTCGATTTTTTAATCTTTTCTGGACATTGGCTTGTCATTGGGTGATTTTTATGGTTACATCTTGAATTTTTATACTTAGAACAAAACTCATTATTCTCACCGCTTTTTCCAAGTGTCCCTCCTCATGAGTCGTTTCCGTCGATCACGGGACTGATTTTGAAAATGATTCCAGGTTCAACGCGTTGTCTACAACTTAAAGCGCAACACTATTAAAATTTAACGTTTTTTTTACTATTCAGGTTCCAAAGAAAGCGTTGAGGTAGGACTTACGGACCACTCATCAAGTACATTGTTCTAATTTTTTATGCTGCTTTCGGGTTGACAAAATTCCGATCACTGATACTACTTTTATTAGGTTTGCCCGTACGCGATTCGTTCGAACCTAGGAGCCGAGAAAGTGTGGACACAGGTAAACGCCTGTCACGCTATTTCGACTGATTTGCATAATTGTGTTGTGATTTATTAATTCACGCATTTCCATTTTTTCATCTACAAATCCATTCCTCTAACTGGGCATTTATTGCTAGATGTCATTGCCAACAACCAACTAGCCATCATGAGTGTAGGTCAGACCGAAGCTTTTACCGAGGGTAAGTTGTTGCTACATGCGATTGTGGACACATTGTTTTCCGTTTGTCGTTTGAAGCTAAATTTATGTTCTCAGTATGTGACGAAGACAACTGTCTTTCTCAACACCAGGTTTATTGTTTACTCCTGTGCTTTCCTTCCCTTTATACAAGTGCATCAATCCTGATAAATCGTCCACTTTTACAACTGACAGTAGTTGGATTACTTGATCCATGAATTTCTTTTTCACAGACCTTCCTTCAACACATCATAGTCAATGTAATGTGAGTGGTTCAAGTCATAATAAAAGTGTATAGCTGTAGGCGAGGTCTCTGTCACATTATCTGTGCTATCATCAAAGCTCATAGGACAATGCTTACACCTCATTTCTAAAAGTTACTTCAGTAATAATCGTATCTTGCTGCGGGCACTTGTCAGATTGAACGGTTGATATCTGCAACGTTACCTCCATATTTTTCCAATCGTGTTGATTGCTGTTTCGTTTTTGGGTTGACTTATCTACCGTTTTCCGACTTCACTGTCCCTATGAGTCATGACTAACAAACATTATCCACACATGCGATCAGCAGAGCTATCTTGGCGCCTCCAGTTGCTGGTAGAAGTCGAAGTTAATCATTTTTTCTCGTCAATAAGTTACATGTCTGCCTTTATTCATTTTTCGTATTAAAAAAATCTGGAAACCACTTATTTCAGATGAAAATTCTCTTCCGCGGCGAAACACTTCATTCAAACAAGGTGTAATTTTCTATAGTTCTGTTCTTTTGCGTTTGTCCACTTTCCGTCGGACACACTTTGGCTACAAAAGTTCGAGACTTTTATAGTACGTGTGAATGTTTCCACAAAAATGCCATTTATTTAAATCTCTTTCCTATTAAGTCACGTTTTTTTTTAAAGTAAGATGCCAAAATACTTATTAATGCGTGACTATTTGTGGCTACACTATTTCATTGCTCTGGATGTAAGCCGATTGTCTGAGGAATACTTCCTCACGTTTAACGTCATTTTCCTGGATTTATGCCTGCTAACCAAACTCAATCAAGTGTACTCAACTCAAATCCGAATCGGTTGGGAACTTGTGGTTATTTTCGTTTTACTAGTGTCCATCTTATCAAAGGATTTATGCTGCTGATCTGCGTATTGTGAAGTTTAGTTCCACGGTCTTTGCATTCAGTTAGACGAAATGGATCGTCTTGAATTGAACTTCGAGTTTACCTAGGGTTTGAAGTTGAAAGCTGTAGATCGGTTTCATCTCACTGACGTCTCAATTCTACCTTTTAAACGGACTGATTTCTGGCCCATCTCCTCGTGCTACCGTTCTGCTGCTTCCACATTTACTTTAGTTGGGAAAACATTATATTGCTTCTACTATTAGTTTCACCAACCTTAGTCGTCAGCAACCTCTCCTTTCGCAATCCTTGTCTTAAGTCCTCTAGTTATCTCCAATTTTGGTGGTATCGCGGAGATATTTAATAAACTGAGCTGTTCGAGCACCAAGGTCAGC
>UYWX01000049.1:0-70535 GCA_900622495.1 Hydatigera taeniaeformis
GTGTCAGGCATCGCATGTTGTGATCTCACCCATTTTTAGAAAAAAAATTGAACAAATCTAGACGACTACTTGAGCTATTAAAACGAGATTGAGGTGGGCCGTAAGCTGGATAGAGAGAGAGAGAGAGAGAGGAAACGGCAATGGCCTTTACAACAAGCATGAATTTTCAGAGAAGAGCTGAATTCCACCCTCTATACGGCAGGAAGGGCCATTATGTTGCTACTATAGTAATAAACAAAGGAAGGGCACCGTGCACCGATGAGAGGCGTTTTAAAGTGTCGCACCACGAGTGGACCCAGTGGGACTCGAGAGGTAAAAGTAGGGGTGAAAAATTTCTAGTTAAACAAAGAGCATGGTTGATACGATCTTCCCATGATCACGTGATCAAATGTGCAGGGTCAGGTTGGCGCGTGGCAAGGAAAGACATTATTTAAGGTACTGCTATTACTACTGTTGGTGTTTGAGGTGTCATTAAGCACCATGCTAGTTGATGGGGTGGATGACTAGCCTGTGATGGACAGTGCAGAGCCTCAAAGGCGCCCTGATAATGCCACTCAACTGTGACCTAGGTAGCACCAATCCTACTTGACAATTTCGCATGTTGTGACACCGGCTAGCGATGTAGATAACCACAAACCTGGGAGTTCAAAAACACGGAAAATACTTGTAACCTATTCAAAGTAGTGTTGGAAAGTCCGATACGGTTCGCGGTATGCACCGTTTCTGCGCTTGGTTCAAAAAAAAAGTGTATTTTAGCAATTGGTTAGAATCGCAGGTGCGAGCACAGAAAAACTGGCGACAAATGTAAATAAGTTACTCCTAATGACTTCAGTTGGAGCCGAAAGGGACTACCGAAATCACACTTTTCAAGAATCACTGGAAACAGTTTTTCCACTAACAATGTGGGTAATGTGACATACAACAAAACACAGGTACTTTAAATTCAATTTTTGAAGGTAGTTGAATCAAAAAGGAGGGAAAATACTACTTTCTGCGTAGCCAAACTAGCCCAAAATTTGTTACTTTTGGTACCCCAACAATTTAAATTTTTATGCGTCCAGAGCGTAATGCATCCATCGCGTAGGCAGAGTGGACTCGCTTTTAAGCTCCTCGTTTAATGTTTAAGTTAAGTGATCAAGCACAACGTCTTTCGAAAACACACACATTACTTCAAGTGGCGTCAGTCAGCAGACCCTTTTTGACTGACACGATGATCGCGCAACGCATCCCTTACTTGAAAGCAGCAAATCATTTGATTGGCATTTAAGTTTGACATCGTCTTGCTCAAAACTACTGAATGATCGCGAGAGTCCATTGCAAAAGGTGTGTTTCTCTGGTATGGCGAATCGCCTGCTAATTGTTGCACTCGAACGGTGGTTCTCCTGCTTCAAAAATTGTGGAATGAGAAAACGTGATTGCTTTGCGGTTTACTTAGCTGAAATTACGACTTAGAGATAAGACTCACTACAAAATGGCAAAAATTTTCCCAAAAGTAACCAACAAATCGGAGGCAATGCATAACGAAGATTTGTTTTCAGGTTAGCGCCGAAATTTTAGTATTTGAACGCCTAAATTATTAATGAGTACCAAATTTGAGGTACTTTCAGAGGCCATTGCACCTCCAGAATGGGAGAAATTGTTCCTTCAATGTTACATGTAACCATTGTTTGAGATCTCGTAGTACTGCTGAAAAATCAAACTCTTTCTCAAGTCACACAGGAATCGTAGCTTAGGGTTCCCTCAACCATAGTAAAAATAACAAATGTATGCTGTCCTATTTTGAAAAAAATTCAATGCAATTAATACAAAGGATGTCAAGCTAAGTTACTTCCGGCTCCTTCCTAGTTCACACTCTACATTATTCTTCCTGTTCAAAATGATTAAGTAAGAAAACACCACATTGTAGACACTATCGTTTCTCAACATTTTGCTTTCCTCACTTTATAAAAGAGGATGGAAGTGAATGTCAAGTGCTCCAAAGCATAAAGGCCGAGTTTACCTAAAATCAGACATTTCTGCGTGGTGCACTCAGTCATCCCACAAAAACGTCCACTTGATTTAGTAGTTCACACCCCTGCATGTTTCCCTCCGCCCCTCCCCTCCTCTCAGAGCCACCTTACAAATTCAGCAAGAAGCAAAATTTCCATTCCACCTTTAGCGTGACTCTGAGACGAAGCACAGCCTATTTTCAAAATCAAGACTAATTGCAAATGGCTTTACCCTACTTACATGAATATTTTACACGGCGTGTAAAGTGTTTCCGCTACTAAATGGCATTTTAGGGCTAAGTCTACTTTACCCATATTCATTTGCTTCCCAAAAGCAAGCGCAACTGATCAAACGAGTGGGGGGCTTTATGATGGACTCTCAATGGAGTGGCATAAGAGATGGTTTCAAATGCCGCCGAGATGGACCAAAATTTTGAATACAAAGAATGATTGCATTATCTTGAAACGATAAGGGTAAAATGAACCAAGACCACGCATATTCATTCGACTGTTAGTAACAGTGCAGTGGCGATCACCGTTATTTGATGGCTCCGCAAGGCTGAACTAGTGAAACGATGACTAACCTTTGTATTGACAATCCACTCCCTGTCACCCTCGGCGGGATAGCCCAGTACTTGAAGAATGAGTGTCAATTGATCGACATCTAAATGGCGAATGAAAGTGGTCTAGATGATGTGAGAACAGAGAAAGAGGAAGTGACAAAGCGCAACATACAGTGCTTTCCGGGGAAGAGTGGTTGACGATCAAGCATCTCGGCGAAGATGCAACCAACCGACCAGACGTCGATGGCGTGCGTGTAACCCTTGGAGTTTAACATGATCTCGGGCGCACGATACCACCGTGTAGCCACATACTCTGTCAACATTCCGTTGTGGTCATGCATTGGATCATTCAGCCGAGCTAGACCGAAATCACAAATCTGTGTGGGGGAAATAGGACAAAAGAATGACTAGGTCGGTCAGCCGATGAAGTGCAGTAATTTGTACTACGCTCATACAGTAAGTTGCTAAATGATAGAATTTGTTGTCATTTTCAGGCGATCCTACAACCATGCCGTCACATCACCGAAGCGATTAGTTGGCCGTCTGATAGAATTGGGAAGAGACAGAGTGCCTTTGGAGATAGGTCGAGAATTGCAAAGAATTTGCTGTGTTCGAGAGGCAGTTCTTGTTTATTTCATTACAAATTTACACCATCGTTCTCAAGCTCAGCGTTTAGCCGATCGATGTCAACATACGCCAAAACTGACATGCTTATGACCTGTGCCATTCCAAAAGCATTGCAGATCAGTACGCTCACACTTCACTTTGATGCGCTCAAAAGGGAGCCCGCGTAATTACAAGCAGGTGGCTTATTGCTGCTACGTCGAATGTACGACGGGAAAAAAAATTGGGATAAATCAACTTATTGTGATGGTAGTAACTTTGGACGACTGGGACAGTGCGGAGGAAGGCTTTCTAACACTCGTCTTGAAGTTTTGTTTCTGTTTTAAATGTCAAGAAATCAGTGGGAAAGTAGCTCCCACGCCAAATGGAGAACTTACAAGACAGCATTGACAACAGCTGTAACGAATGACCTGAAGCCACTGGCCAACAGTAGTCTTTATTTTTAGCAAATAATGAAAACTCGCACAATGCGAGCATGCATATGCGTTGGTTCTACAACCACGGTTAGAAGCATCACCTGAGCAAAAACCAGAGAGCATATGCAAAAAAATTTGGTGTCACCAATTGCATTGGATGATTGACGTCAAAAAATGACACTATGATCACAGGTGTACAAAATCTACTGTAAATCATGCAGCCGTGAGAAAAGTACTGTGCATTTGCCATACCCAAAGGTGCGCCTTAAAAATACCCGGACTTCGGTCACGTAGAACAGATTCAGACAAAAAAAATAATAATAATAATACAGCAGTAATTCCAACGCATTGCTTTGTCAAATCGGATTGACTAATCAAATTGCCATTCTAAAATGACCTTTATTTATAAAAGGGCAGCTTCTCCAGCAGACCCAAGGCTTTTGATCGGTGTTATCGGAAGGGCGGACACAAAACCCTTGAAAACCCATCTGCTACTGTCAAAAGGAAGGCGCTAAAAGTGAAGAATGGAAGGTATGCGTCCCTGTGCCAGACCAAATTTCGCACATGTGCATCGCATTGTAATCAGTGAAAAGTGCTAAACATAGGCTTCGATAATATCAAGACTGCCAATGACATCCACCGTTGGGCACCGACCTCCAGGAGAGCACAGAACAAAGTTGAAGTGCTAACACGGACACTGATTCACTCTCCGATTTTTGGGAGAAAAAAGGACCACGGCCGGCCAATATGGCACACATTTAAACTTCCCTTCCAACAAGCAAAAGAGTGAATTTTTGCAAATAATGTGGATGTCCATTTTAAAGGCACAATTTATTTATTGTAGAAATTCCGTGAGCAAAAGTGATGTGACCACATCTGCAACGGTTAAATTGAGGTGGAAGACAGAAAGATTTTGTAAGAGACATTCAAAAACAAGTCTTTGCTTAAAGTCAGAGCGATTATTAAGGCGTTAAAAAATGGAACACTTTCGGAGAAGTTACATTGAAATGGACATTGAGGTAGCGAGAGGTTATGCACGATGTAACCTCGAAAAAAGTGACTCCAAAGCAAAAGGAAGACGAAGGCATGTTTTAATAAAATTGGAGGAAGCACAATTCTTATCAGAGGGCAAATGATTAGCAGCCTGCAGTTTTCAGTAATCGAGGGGATTTCCGGCGTCCAAGTAAGAACTTCGTAAACCGACGCCGCGAACTTGGCAATTTCCACCGATAATCATTTTACTTGCAATTGCGGGGTAAGAGGTTTTTGTTAAAAGCTCAAGTAAGACTGGAAATGAACAGCAGCCTATCGGAACCAATTTTTTTTTTAATAAAACTGACCAATTTACATCGACAGCATAAAGTGACGTTGAGTTTTGACGTCAGTAATGAGAGTGATACACCAGGCGTGGCGAAATTCATTAATGGAAAGCCAAACATAAAATTTAAGTGAAATAAAAACGCGTAAAGTCGCATTCAAATATTAAGACACATAACCACTGGGAGGTACTTCAAAAATAAATAATGAAAAACTAGGTCGATCGTACAAAGGACAAGGAGGACACGAAGCATGAAGAAGTAACAACTGGTGGATCATAAAATTTCCAACACTCATTACGATCTGCAATGCCAAAAAGAGTGGCACAGTTGTGCTCACTTCATGTGAGTGGAATGGATAGATTTTCTGGGTAAATTCGAACACAAAATGAAAGGCGAGTACCCAACAAATACCCTCAACAGCGGTAATTACAATGAAGGGATAAATTGCTACTTGACAGAGCTGTTAACACATCAAAACGTACTAACTTTGATAACCAAAACAAGCATTTCGGGTGGAGGAGGAGAAGCAGTAAAAGAAAGCGCTTCTTTTTTCTACAAGAAGCCGAAGGTTTGCAGATGAGAGTTGGTGAGAATAAAGAGTAAATACAAAAGCCAAAAGGTTAGTTATGCTGGTTGAAGGCGTATTTTTAGAAAATGGGCACAACAGAAAAAAGCAATGGGCTGGAATAAGTAATGTGATTGCGTAAGGCGCCGAAAGTGATTAATTATTTAGTTGTCCACCCTGTACGGGTGGATGGGGTGTGGTGGTTGGGACACTGCAACGGGCTAGAGAGGCACCCAAAGGAGGAATATTAAACCAAACAAATTTTCCCCATCAGCACATGGAGTGATAGGGAGAGCAAATAAAATCCTCATGCTTGGTTAATCTATGGGTGCTGAGGGAACCTCCTCTTCCTCTTTTGCAAGGATTTATATTTTGAAACATCGACAAATGGCTCAGAAATTTTCAGCATGCAAATATCTGGTTAACGAAAACCAGCTGACTTTCGATGGGACGATTGAGGAAACTAAGAGCACTGCGATGAGTAGGTGGGAAGAAATCGTGCCATTTTGCAGAGACAAACGGAACGACGTAGGAAATAGCGCCATTAAGTCACAAAGTATATTGCAGGTAGTAATAAAAGACAGCTTTTCAGAAGCTCACTCAGCTATCGCATGAAAATCCAGGAAGAGGTAACGAACCTCACCGACAACCAGCAAGGCCTTAAATGGTTCACCTTGCAAATGATACTCTTTTATGGGTACATCTCCCTTATTCCAAATAGTTTGCCGAATTTTTTCCCATGATAGAGTTTAAACCAGTACTATTAAGGATGCAAAAAAGTAGGTAACAAGAGGAGGAGTAACACTAACTCATATAGTTCCGCAATCTTGGACCAAACACAATCATCCATTTAGGAATGAAAGCTCTCGTTCTTCGAATACCAAGGAAAAATTAATTAGTCAAACTTTGCCTTTTTTGCCACTAAAGCCAATAAAAGGCAAAATAGCAAGCAAATTAATGACATCTTGAGAGCAATGTCCTCAAAAAGGGGTAAGTTTCCTTTTTCCCCTTTATCTTCACCTTAAAGCATCCACAAGCATACGCCGCAAAAGAACAAATAAATTTACTAGCCAAAAATAGCCACGCCTTCACCTCCCCACGTCGAATACCCTTTACTTTCGGGATGAGATTGTGAAGGGTGGGTCCAGTGGATACCATGTGAGCCAGACACCACCACCCATCTACAAGCACTGTTTATCAACAAGTAGCGGCTACTATGATGGTAGTGGTGGCTGTGGTGTCAGAATCCAGCGGTTACGCTACCACTCAAGGTAACCGTAGAGTTGATTGCAAATAGGGTGAATTTCTGACGCAAACATTATCACTTGAAAATGAAGCAGAAAGTGGAGTTTTATGCTGCTACGATGAGCTAGCTTGTGATAGAATGAGTGAGTGAACTCATGTACACGAAATCAAGCACAGAGATCATGACAACAGAAACAAATGACTTCTTTTGCCTAGATAAGGTACTCACGGTCCCGACCGAATATGCATAAAAGACTTTCATCGGCCACTCAAGGAGATGAGCTCACATTTAGAAGATAAAAGAACGAATTTGTTTGAAATTTTTCGGGTTACCAGTTTTCTCTTTTCTAGCTGTAAAGTTAGTTCAGTAGTTAACAGTTACAGAAGTTTATCGCCTATACTCATGCTTGGAGACTCCTCAAACATATGACCCCAGATCACAGTGATTCGGCTAAGCAAATATAGTGTGGTAAGAGAACGGAGATTTTAAGTTACGCAACAATGGTATGATTTACCTGCCTAGGATCCTGGTGCGCTTTATGGAGCTGCAAAGTGTGGTTTTAGGCCCTGGGACGGTGTGGTGGTCTGTGAGGTCCCCTTAAATCACCTTTGCAGAGGAGTGCCCCCAGCGCAATAGTTTGGCCCAGTGGGAGTGCAGTCATGTGAAGTACGCTGCTGCTGCCGCTGCCGTTTGAGTGTGAGGAGCAGGAATGCTGTATGGATCACGCAAACAGACACCATCCAGACTGACTCCCATTCATACCTGCACATGCAACCCAGTACAGACTTTTACAGGTCACTGCCACTTTCAACGTCAACCTTGCAAATCGCAGACTGGATAAAAGTAGGCTTGTATTCTATTGCGGAGGATTACATGACCAAAAACAGACTCACAAAAATCGAACAGGAAACATCACGGCTCTATCAGCCTAGTCAATTTTCCAGTCAAGTGGAGCAGCAGTAGTTATCATCCAGCCAATCGCAATCGCCCAATAATAAAGAAGGAAGTCAGGGAATAAATAAATGCCCCACATTAATCACATCTGCCCAGCCAGACAAAATCGGTCACGCTGCAGTGCCACAAGAGGATTTTCTCTTCTCCACTGATCCAAAACGCCTCTTGGGGAAGTGACAAATTTGAAGAGAAGGATTTTAAGGTTTCACGTTTGAAAAATGGGAGGCGAGCAAGACCACCCTATACCAGACAATAAAAAATGGAGTTGTGAAATTCGACAAGCACGCTAAACCTGCTTCATGGGGACTTAAGATAGCAAAACGTGATAGCAAGAGATCAAAAGTACTCGACAATCGGAGTGAAATAAAGCAAAATAATGGTAATAAAACGATGCCTTTGTATGGAATGCCGATCCAACTATTCAGCTGAGAAATAAGAACTAGCGAGGAAGGAATGCAAAGAGCAGGAAAACAGGGAACTATTTACAAGTGGACGCGCGAGCACACGCACGCACGTACACGCAGAATTCCATGCCATGTACGTACAAACACAAGGGCACACACGCACACATACGCAAGCGATGGCACGGAATTGTTGGATTATGCAGCATCAAATGACACCAGTCTAGGAAAGTGGCAGGGGTACACAAGAACATACGACCTCGGAATAAATTTGACACACGGGTACGCAACTACAGAGACGAAAGAGAAGTAGACTTTCGGAAAGTGTGCATGTAGTTGAAGGGGATGAAAACGCAAGCAAAGAAAACTTCTATCGAAGTGAACCACCTCAAACATCCAAAAATGCCTATGCCCGCTTACACGTCATAAAGTGAAAGGTGGTAAACCGAGGACGGGAAGCCGATTGAGCCTGAGATCAATAATGTGAGGGTGTATATATTTCGAAAGAACTGTCAAAAGAGTTGCGTAGTGCATAAATTACTACAAGTTGCAAGCGGATATGACAATGTGGACCAATGAGTGGAAAATGGATGCGACAAAAATGTTCGAAAAACTGAAACGATTATAAAGGAAAAAATATGATCCCGACACTATAGTGTGCGGAATATACAGTAGAATGCTACGCAGGTTATGACTGGTGTTTAACGTTTAACCCATCTAACACTAAAATATCCAATCATACCCTATGATAAGGTACCGTTTGCAAAGCAAAAGGGGTAAGACGAGAGTTAACAGTCAATAGTTATTTTGACTAAGTAAAATCACATGTAGGGAGTGAAAAGGTGGTCCAGGTGAGCATAGTAGCGGCCAACAGAAGTATCAACTTACTTTGAGATCGCAGTTAGCATTAATAAGCAGATTGGATGGCTTCAAATCGCGATGTATGACGTTGGCAGAATGTATGTATTTGAGACCTAAAGAAGTAGGAAAATTAGACCCCCATACCTCGTAGAATCTGGTAAAGAAAATAACATATGTGGTCATTCGAAATGGCCTGGCTTTTCAGCAAACGATACAAGTCAGTGTCCATACACGTTTGGACTATGTACCTAAAGAACGCATAAGGAAAAGCAAGAGCTTACACATCTTTCATAGTCTCCAACGTATCACCAACGAGTAAAACATCTCTTATATCAATTATCTAAAAGGCAAAATCATAAGAAAAAAAAGACATGACGAGTCGGTGTCTAGACTTTACCAGCAGAAAGAAAAATTTACTAACTAAGATGCAAATACCACGGACAATATCGTATTAAACCTTCAAGAAAGAGGAGGGGTTTCAGAAACATGATTTAAGAAATTAGAGGTCAGTTAAAAAGTTTGAATACCACAAAGAACAAATGAAAACAAAATAAAGAATTAAAGATATTCGGAAGGGCTACTGACGCGTGCGCAAGGCAAAACAAACGCACATTCTCGTGTTTGAAGCGAAGTAATATTTTGACCTCTCTGTACGTCCTTTGGCAAAACGTTTGATGCTCAAAGGGAGTCGATTTTTTTATGGCAACGCGTTCGCCAGACCGATTATCAACCGCCGAACTAGGATGCAAATAAGACAAAAATGCACATACAACACAACACCATAGGCTCCTTCACCTAACATCTTAAAGTCCGTGTAATTTGGTCCCACTTCAAACGTAGCTGACTTAAAAGAGGATCTTGAGGTAGAAGTCATGATTTTCTGCGAAAAGTGGCTTTAAATGCCAACTATACCAAAAGTCCGCGCAATTTTGGCCAATTGCCTGCACACTTGTGACCTTAAAGCAACGCAAAGTAACAACAACACTCCTTCTTGAATAGCATAGTCATCAAACAGTATTAAAGTGACTGCTTACTTATCATTATTAAGATTCGCGAACAATAGTTATTATAGTTTAAGGTGAAAGTGGAGTCATAGAAACGAAAACAAAACAAGTTAGCTATATATAATTAAAATAACTCTGTTTTATAAACGAATTTCTGCCTTGTCTATAAACGAAACGTGCAACGATTTATATATAATCGTTTAGTCTACAATGTTAAAGTAGAGAGGATTATTAGAATAGTTATGCCATTATATTGCAATTACATAAACTTTCATGCCAGGACTTTATCCTTTGCAACTCATGCAATCTGTAATATATACTAGCTTGTATAAGAAGACTTTATGGAAGAAAGGCGGGAACCAAGTGGGAATTCGAATCACGTGCACAAAGATGATGGGAAGTCTCTCTCCAGTTGATATCTCCTATTCTGCTCATCTGTATCCCAATCCCTATTCTTCCTGTAGCAAATGCCAAATTAATCATCTGCAACCAACCCTCTCTTAAAGTCCGAGTTCAAGGGCAAGAGGGTAGGCAGGCAGCTCTTGCACTCTCATCCGTAGTAATTAGAGACCTGCACATCAAAAAGATAAGATGTAGCATTTGTACGAAAAAAGTATACCTGGCGAAAGAGACGGAACTTTTGTTGAATTCGATACTGATGTGTTTGAGTTGCCTTTATAGGGAAAGGTGGTTTTGAAATTCGAAGCAAATCCTTTTCGTGAGGAGT
This sequence comes from Hydatigera taeniaeformis, assembly GCA_900622495.1. Lineage (NCBI taxonomy): Eukaryota > Metazoa > Platyhelminthes > Cestoda > Cyclophyllidea > Taeniidae > Hydatigera > Hydatigera taeniaeformis. Next base: position 10,669 of record UYWX01000049.1, read on the forward strand.
GCGAAGAAGCATTCGCAGAGTGGCATCGGCTTTGCGTCCTATCAGTACACTATTCTTCTATTTCCTCTTCTGTGCATGATGCCAATTACACTTTCCTAAACAATCTTGAAGCCTCCCAAGACTTCTAACCGGGTAAAAGAAGGCAGCATGTGGATCGGAATGCATGCATCGAAAGGAGGACAAATTAATTAACCTTTAACCTTTAGTCCTACATTGGTTACCGTGATGGCATAGATGAAGCCAACCAATTAAATGGGTATCGCTTTCTGTACCTTATATCTTATTTGCGAAAAATGACGAAGATAATAACCAGAAGGAACATATTACGTGAATCTGTATTGAACTCTGTATTCGCTATTTAAAATCCGTTTTGAGCTAGAGGTTTTACTCATAGGCCCTGAGATACGCGAGTGAAAATAAAATCTCTGTGTCAAAAGCTGTTTTCTGGTGTTTAGAAACCCCAGTTCCAGTGTAAGCCCTTAGAGATGAGCGGTGTTGTTGAGTTTAAGTGCTTGTCTTTCTACTCTAATGATAGTTGATAGTGTTCGTGGGTTTTACACAAACAAGTGCGTTGGAAAGCTTTACCATTAAAATTAATAATGTTAGAGTTGAAGCCAACGAAAAGTCAATTTTGAACATAGGGTGAGCATTACTCTGGCAGCAATGCATAAAATTTATACTAATTCGAAGATTTGACACTTTTTAACAATCATAGTATATTAAGCTCATTCACTTCTATTGAGCTGAGGGTGTTAACTTCAGCGTTTAATGAATATTTTTAAGAATTTCAGAATCGCATCAAAGTATACGCCTCTCAGGGTCGATAAGCATATAATTTTGCATACCGTATGCATGTCAGTTGGACGTATGTCCCAACTGTACTTTTATGTACCGTGATTTTACTGCTTTCGAAATTTTTGGAATGATCTGCATTTAGTTATGCTTCGAGTACTAAAAAAGAACTCTTAATATTAAAGTATAATTACCTGAAAACCAAAAATCAGGCATTGCTTAGTCCTAATTGTTTTTTTATAGTCTAACATTACAATTTTGTAATCTAATTGTTTTAGTTGACCGCAGTTGCCATTTCCTTCGGTTGGTGGGGACATCTTGGTTTTCGGCTGTCGTGTTGTTGTGATGGGAGACCGTGATCCAGCTTGTTACGCTTGTGGGGAGCCCGGTCATTTTGCTCGTGATTGCCCTCAGGGCGGTTCTGGTGGCCGCGGTCGTGGAAGCGGTCGGCGTAGTGGTTATAGCGGTGGCTATGGCAGCGGCGGTTATGGAGGCTATGGTGGTGGCGGCGGCGGCTACCAGGGTAAGATTGGACCTGTTATACAGTCCAGATGCGAAGCAAGTTGTCGTGCAAATTTTTTCGATCCTTCCTGACTGGCTTGCCGGTGGCGGCGGATCATTGTGGTTAGACAGTTTTGTGTTCAGGATTTGGCAAGTTACGCTCCCATTGCCCTTCAAGCGAAGGAAACTGTGCGAGGGTTGTGAGCACTATCTTGTCAAACAGGACATTTTTGTTGACTGAGGTGTTTTTGTTGCTGCAGATGGCTGCTTCAATTGCGGAGAGTCTGGCCACATCGCCCGCCATTGTAATGTCCTGAGAAATCAGAACAATGGTGGCGGCGGTGGTGGTGGCGGTCGTAGCTGCTACAATTGTGGTGAAGAGGGCCACATCTCGCGGGATTGCCCGCAAGGTGGTGGCGGAAAAGATAAAGTGCAGTGCTACCGATGCCGTGGCTTTGGTCACATTTCCCGTGAGTGTACACAAGGTGAAGGTCCTATTTGTTACAAGTGCAAAGGATATGGACACATTGCCAGTCAGTGTAACGCATGATGTTTTTCCATAATGAGTGTTGTTGAAGGGACATCTACCGCGAAATAAATTGCATTTTCCTGAGGTTTGTCTGAGAGGGAGTCTTTGATGTAGGTAGATCACTAGGTTGTCGCTAGCAATTGCCGGAATCCCACCGAACTGGGCGGCGTAGATCTGTTGGATGTGCTTATGATTGACGAGATGTCCTCTTTTTGGCTTGGCGCACTGCGAGGTCGTCTGCTGATTCACGTTTTCAAGGTGTTCGTGATCTCCTAATGTTTATTGCGCAAATAAAGTGTTCAGTGTTTCCCCTTCGCCCTGTTTGGTTTTCTGGTGGGTCTCTTTGTTCTCTTCCGGTAGTCAGTTCGCGTCATTGGCTCCAATACTCTTTGGTCTGGCATCTGGTGCAGAGTGCCGGTTAGCTTCGACTCTGACCCCTGGTGGTGTTCGCTCATGGGTCCCGGGCGTGATTCTTGCTCGTTGCGCGCTCTGGCCCATCGTGAGTGTGGTTTCGGGTTGGCCTCCCGTCGATAAACGTTATGGGAGGTGGCGTGATGGCGGCAGTTGAGCACTAGTGGGCGGTGTCGCTGGAGTCAGTTAGGCCTTCTAGTGCAGCTGAGCGGCTGTTGGCTGTGATTTCTGGGGCTCGTTTCGTGCCGCTTGTGTCACTCGTCGGTTGGTTGCGGTCCGTCAGTGACCATCCAAATGTCGCGGCTTCATAGCTGCGACCATCCGTGCGTGGTTTCATGCTCCCCGCTGACGTCCTCGTTTACGTAGTTTTGCCGTCGGTAGCGGTTCAATCAGCCTTCCTGCAGCCGTTTGATCTTGCTTGGTTGTGCCGTCAAAGGCACTTGAGGTTCATTTTGAACATGACTTTGCGAATCCTTGAGGTAGTTGTACTGTTTTGGGGTGTTCTGCTCTGGCCATGATTAGTTACTCCTGAAATAGAAGTGGTAGAATTCATAAAGAGATGGCTGGAATTGTTCTGCATCGGCGCTTTTTATGATCCCAAACTATAACTTATGAGGTGGGTTGTCGATCATTTTGGCTCAGGATGCTATCTGGCTCTAGGTGAGCGGCAGGAAGGGCCGTAACTACTAGTCTTCCTCCTCCATCTTATGGAGGGCTGACTTGGTAGAAGGCGCCATATTGCAAGGAATTAATTGCTATTCACGTTGGAGTGAGGGGGTGGGAGCAGCTTGCAAATTCATTCGTCTTTAGGATAGTGTGAAAGATGCGGCCCTGCAAATGTTTATCCGTCTAATTGTGGTAACCTCCAATGATATCTCTGCCTCGTATCTGGTCGGGCCAGGGGATACAAAATTCAGTTTTATCTGAAAACCATTGCAACCGCGGCAAGATGTTTGGTGTAGTTGCGAGGAGTTGGTGTAACAATGGCAGCTGTGGGACGTTTGGATAAACGTAGTACGAGACATACGGTAAGGAAGTACATGGGTACGTATTTTGGCGCATATTAGTAAAGGTCGCCATTCTCCCTCAGTGAAGGACTGATGAAATCAGGTCTTCCTGATGTTGAGGCAATTGTCCAAGTATTAGGCAGCCCCAAATCTACTTTAAGTAGATTCTATAAGGCTCTAAAGTTATATCACTCGGTACTAGGAGCATAGTCGAAAGCGGACAGCACACAGAATGGCAAATCTATCGTTGAAGTACCATACTTCTTAACAATGTTTAAAGTGGTGGGTTTCAGAGGAATGTTGAATCATGTCCCTTATTGAGCGGATGGGAATTAGTCTCGTGGTTTGATTAAGTGACATTTGTGAAGTCGCCTGTTGAGACATTTTCAGCTTATGTCAAGCATTGGGCTTCAATCACTTGTCCCCGTTGAGGAAGTTAGAGAATACATGGTTACGAGCCAAAAGTTTGTCAGCGGGCACGGATAAAATTGGAAATGGGGTAGTGGAAGCCGGTGTGAATAATTAACTAAGCATGATCCCGAAAATAAAAGTCGTTCCGAAACATAATGCACAAGTTTTGCACGAAATTAAAAGTTCAGACCAGATTACAGCTGACCATTTTACCTACAAATGTAGGCAGGTGACCTATGTTGTGTTATATTCCTATGATTAGAGTTCGCATTTACATTTGCGCAACATAAAAATACTCCATTACCAGTATATTATTAGTTCAACAGGCCGTAAAACGATATTTTCTTTCATGAAAGCATATTCCAGGACTGAACACTTTATAGTAATTAGGCACTCTCCAGAGCAACTATTTACTTTTATACAATATTAAGAAGCTTTGCAGACGGAGATTCAGAAGGACTGGGTGGTCTACACGCTGGTAGCATTTAAGTTCCAGAGGGCTCCGATAAATTCATTAACACATAAGCTTGTGCACAAAGCCTTTACGTGGCCCCATACAAAAAATGCTTTCAATGTACTAAGTAAAAAACACTCAAGTCGGTTTGGGTCGGGCTAAACAAATCATTTGTTTTGCGATGAAAATAACCGGTTCGAACACAAAGGACTAAGGTAGGTGGAATAATCCAAGCTGATCTTTTGCTAATCAGTCTCGACTCAGGTTTTCACTTGTCTCCTCAAATGGCATTTGGATAGTTTAAAGCCAAGAGCATTTCAGCATTCTAGATCAATCGCATTTTCATGGTTTATGTGACTGAAATAAACAGTGCTTAGGATTGATTTGGTAAATGCTTTTGTTCATGTTTTTTAGTATTATGCATGTTTTTGTGGCGAAAAAGAACCATTGCACATCATCAACTTATCTAGGCTTAGACTAATGCCAATTTAAAACTAGTTTGTAGCTAGCTAAGGTAGCTGAAAAACGCCTCAATCCATGCTCAACACTACTAACCTCGGGAAATATGTAAATAACTTCCTCTCCTGGAAACAAGGAAAACTACATATTTATGCTAATCTAAAATATATGAAGCTTAAGCGATGACCATGGGAAAGGAGTTTTAATTGCATTATAATGGGAGAGAAAATTGCGTTTTGATTTGCACAGCTGAAGTAAACAAATTTCACGAGCTTGGAGCGGTTCAAATTTAGGGGAGCAGCAGACCTGGATCGCAGGCAATGGCACCTGCAACCAATGAACATTCAGCCTCTGCATTAGATTGGCAATCCAGGCACGAATAGCTGTAAAAAAGACTCGAACTACTTATCCCTCAAACTTATCGAAACATCTACGCCCAACCACCAATGGCAAAAACGTAGCGCTAGTGTTGCCTCGTGCAGTGCGACACAAAGGTGATTAAATGAACGAAGAATCAATAACAGTGTATGTGCGTGCCAACGCGCGGTGGTTTGCGTCACCGCTCATGCATGGTGGGAGGGTGCTACAATAGCATTAGATGAAATTTACGCCTGCACGCACACACACACACACTGCATAGTAAGTGGATGATGCAGCTCATAAATAGACCTACGTTGTGTACAAATGCGTGCACGATGTCGCAAGGCTGACCTATTGACGCATTGCACGTGTCTTTGGTGGGTGTGGGCGTGGGTGCACTTGTGTTCGTGCATGCGTGCCTTAACCACATGCAAAGTTGAACCACCTTCCTGATGCGCTACTTATCAGAGAGCTTTACTCGGGCGCCTTATCTCAGCGGATTGGATTAGGCGGTTTCAGCAATGTAGGTCTTGTAATCTTCTGCACAAATTTGATTAGCTATGCATCCGACATTATCTGTCTGAACAATGGGTGCGAGTATTTGTCGAAGCAACACTAAGTTTTCGGGTTCTTTACAAGAAATCTGCTAAAATTGTGACCCCGAAAGTGGAGTTTGTGCTAAATAAATGATTTAGCAGATTAACCCGTACCTTAGGATTGTAAACGATACGGCCTTTCAGCGTTCATGGGCATGGGCTGCTCTTTTAGCGTTCCGGTTTGGCTAACGTCATTTTTATCTCATTCCTATGTACCGAATTGAGAAAGCATTCAGCCATCAGAACAAGTTGCTCCGTGGTTTAGTGCATGTAAAATATCCATGTCTTGCGTTTATGTGGGTTCTTTGGTTTGCTGAACTGTTTCTTAGTCGTTGAAGCAGTTAACTTTATAAAAATAAATTTAGCTGACAATATGAATCTATGGGGACGTTTTTCGCTGACGTTTACTTCTTGCAAAATTGGTAGGCGAATAAGGCATCGCGTGACGAAATTTTAGCGTTTTTTTAACGAGATTTTGATTTGCAAGAATGCATTGGTAAGCACGTTGAATGAAGCGTGCTGGCACTCCCAAAATATTTTTCCATACTTTCCACAAGATGAGGGCCCACGTGTTAAGGTAGAACTCTAGTTCTTACATTGAGGGTGGTAGAAATTTGGAATGCGAAGTGGCTTTGACGTTGACATTGCTTCGAAACCAGTACTGATGTTTCGTTGTCACCAATGCGGCTATTGCAGTGCTGGATACTAGGTATAATGTAACACGGCACAGGATAAAACCAAGATTCGGTGTCAATAACTACGAAGAAAAAGAAATTTGAGTGAAAGACATCGGTGACTGTCCAGTAAAATAGAATTGAAGGGCTATTTTTTTAAGTTAGAGTAACAACCCGCCCCATAACGCGAGTCATAGAACTTGGTCACTGATCAGTATGGGTTGCATATTACTCATTCCAAAATTAGTCAGACAAGTTTTGAAACAATCGGCACCACTCCCCAATTGTTTACGAAATAGGTCATCCCTAATCCTAGAACCAAAAGTTCAGACCCGGAACTCTCGACACATCGCCCTTCCGGCAACCACAAACCCACCTTGGGTTAGCTCAACCAACTATGCTTGGCAGACCAAAACCTCCAAACCTCATACCATGTCAAACACCAGATATCCGCACCTCAACTCGTTAGACCCCTTGCCACATTCGACACCGGAGAAAATGAGAAGCAAATTCAAAAACCAAATGAACCCGCCATACATCAGAAAGGGCGGCTAAAGGCGCAATGGAACCAAATATCAAGTTCAGACCAAAAAAGCAAAGGCAATCTCCATCTGGGCAAAGAAAATGCACTATATTACAATAAGCGCGCGTAGTTCAACATTCGCGTATAAATATGAAAACCAATCGGAATTTCCATAAATGGTGTTAAAACTCCGAGTCTTTGGCCTTTAGTTATTACGCGCTTCAGGGCAGTTGCGGGAGATGTGACCATATCCCTGACAATTGTAGCACTGGATGTCGCTACGACCACCGGAGTTATTTTGATTCCTCGGTGCGTTGCATTCCCGAGCGAAATGACCAGTTTCCCCGCAGTTATAACACACAGGGTCTGCAAAAACGTGAAACACACTTTTGAAGACAAGTGAAAAAAGTAATTAAGAGATAGTGGCTTAACCAAGAGAAACTACTGTAAATATTAGGGAGAATCATTAATTCCACAAAACAACAGTCGAGGCGCATAGTTAGCATCCCCTAATCTAATCGTATAATGCCTACCACGACCTCCGCTGAAGCCACCTCCGCCACGTCCGCGACCTCTAACAAAGCCACCACGACCACGTCCGCCGACAAAGCCGCCGCGATCAGAGGCCTTTTGACAATCACGAGCAAAGTGACCGGGCTCACCACAATTAAAGCAAGCACGATCAGACATCACAGGTTAGAAACACGCACGCCCAAAAAGTAGAGCAACTTGGAAAAGTATATAGCATCAAGTAAAACAAGGTACTCAAAGCATTAAAAATAAAACGCGAAAAGATTCATTAGGAAAAGAATAAATTACTTTACCAAAAATTAAAAATTATGTTGTGATTGAAGGAATGAGAAGGGATAGGAATTTTTATGTCAAGTGATATTTTCGTTGATTAAATCTCCACAAACAGCATCTATTTACAATATTAAGATTACATTACATTTTAAGAGTTTCAATTAACAACTATTTAAATAAAAGGCAAAAATATGTAACAAAATGTTAATTTGAATTCCTGGATATTCCCGAAATTAAACGAGGTTTGAGCATATATTATTTGTTTTCATAATGCTTGCATTTAGGGAGACAGGAAAGACGAATTTAGTCGTCATGGTGGTTAGGGTAGGTCTGTAGAGCTCACTAGACTAAATATGTCTGTAAGTGACTGTACCATGGCTTGTCCTTACGGCTAGTAAACGAGCATCCTGACAAGATATTCACTTAAAGCAAAAATCACATAAACGGTTTGTAAGAGCTGCCTGGCTACCCTCTTGCCCTTGAAATTGGATTTCAAGAGAGGGTTGGTTGCAGATGATTTATTTGGCACTTGTTACAGGAAGTATGGGGATTGGGATACAAATGAGCCGAATAAGAGATATCAACTGGAGAGAGACTACCCATCGTCTTCGTGTACGTGATTCGTGTTCCCAATTAGTTCCCGCCTCTCTCCCTTAAGGGTCCATTTAAATAAAATAGTATACTTTACACAATTTTTAGCGTAATGAGACACCCTAGCCGGTGTTAGAATCCATTAAGTGCAGCTGGACATATATATTTTAAGGACGATGGGGTAAATGGGCCTGGATTGGTAGCGTCCCGAGGCTTCCTATAGGGTAGTAAAAGGCATAAGTGAAGGTGAACGCATGTATTTGGAAGACGACAGGGCAAGTGGGACCTGAGCATGGCTCGAAGGCCAGCCCACGCGTGCAGAGACCAGACAACTTCTAATGTGACCACCAGACATCCGGAATTCACATAAAAAAATGTTTAGCACTATCATTCTCTTCTTTTGAGCGACGTCCTTAGCGCTCCCCTTTGGTACACCTCTCGCGCCACCCATTGCAACATATTCAGTACTATATGGAAGCACCCACGAGCCAAACGCGCCACTCGACAGATTCCATGAGACTGGGGATCCGTACCTGGTATTCTTAGCAGCTTCAACCGGATCTGGTGTTGACCATCAATTGCTTCCAGCAACAGACGGTGTAATTATGGTCTAAAACACATATGTTTCAAGGAAAACGGGATGAGCCACTGCCCCACATGTAAGGAGAACCGTATTGTCATTTCCGACGCCTAAGCACGGTTTTACATGGGAAATTTCGACATGAATCTTTTCCAGATAGTTCACAGTGGTGTCGCTTCAGTTGTTAATAGTTTGTCTGCGAAACACGGAAATAGGGTGAAACCAAATGCAGACGTCAGCCTAAATCCCTTTTTTGGGAAGGGTTTAGGGGTTTTCCATAAACAATGTAAATGAACTACCTTCAATTCACATACTCTTAACGCCTGTATCTTCATTTACTTCACTTCGACAGTCAGACTTCCTTCTATGCATGTATAGCTCAGGAATGCAGGTGCACAAAGCCAAAATGCGCTTACTAATCTTTGATTTCCTCGCTAAAAGGTAGAATCCCCTTACAGTCTTGTCTGCTTGTCAGATTATAAACTTCTTGTCATGAAAAGAGAGGTTTCGACTTTCCGGCCAAGGGAACCCGATTGTGGGGTATTTGCATGTATTGAACCAGCGCATCATCCAGTCGAACCATAGCTTTTCGGCTCGTTCGTACTGTTCTTTCCCGGATATCAATCGAGTAATTGGCAAAATTTAGCAACACAAATGTAGGACATCAGTGAGACAGCGGTGCCTGTTTGGCAATAGATTTTCCCGCACACTATGTCACTTTTAATAAACAACAAACGGAGAACAAGCTTCAGACAGGGATTCCACCTTTGCTGCAGCAGAAGGTCTGCAAATCACTTTATAACTACAAGTTGTTAAAGTGTTGAGTCAGCTTTCCGCTGCCACCAGTATAGCGTTCCCTGGCTTCTTATAGAATAGAAGAAGGCATAAGTGAAGGTGAATACATATATTTTGAAGACGACAGGGCAAATGGGACCTGAGCATGGCCCGAAGGCCAGCCCACGTGTACAAGTTCCAGACCAATTCTAAAGTGACTGCGAAACGTCATGTGGTGGCATAAAAAACGTTCTACAAATATTACAAGCCCAATCCGGGGAAATTATTTGACAGTTATAGGATGAACAGCATTCACACAAGAAATGGAGCATGCACATGCCTTTCACATTACTTTAACAATATGAGAAGCTGTATAATCAGCATCCACAAAACTTTAAGAAGTTGGGACTGGTCATGTGAAATAATAATTTTTTTGAAGTGCTTCCATATTTTTAGCATAGCTAAAAATGTTCGAACAACTAACATAACTACTTCAATCCTCCTCCCGATTTAGCCATCGTCCACTAATCTGTGCAGTCACTTTCCCTGAGTTTATTTTGCATGATATGCTAATATTTGGAAGGAAATTTGCGCTTAATTTTGTGCGCTTCCGTTGTGGCACATCACTTTTTGGTTGCAAGTTTGCTGGTTTGTCCAATACTGCGTTCCTCAAAAGCGACGAGAAGCTTCATGCATTGACACTCAATGACGACGAGAGGCAATTCCCAGCTCATGTTGTGAGGATCGTTGACGAAATCGCCTCCTTGACACTCTTGGAAGTCGCCGATTTAAATGAACTTTTATCCAAACGGTTAAATATTAAGGTAAATTCTCGGCTCAGTTAACATTGGTGAGCGACGTTTATGCGCCTTTAACTGATTAACGAGCATTTGGAGGCCTGTCCATGTGTTTTCGAGTTAATCTTTTATAATTTACTTTTTGTTCGGCATCATTCTAAGTTCTTAATGCTACATTCCGCACTGGCGATGGACAAGGCCTTCAATTTTCTACCCATATGATACTTTCATGAAGCGCGATAAGCATAAGTGTTCCACTTGTCTACCGGTAATGTTGAAGTAATCTGATTTATTAGGCACCGACGCATGCTGTAACCGCCATGCCTCTACAGATGACTTCATCGGAAGCACAAGGGGACAGCGAAGAGATAGAACAAACGCCCTCGAGGACTTCGTACGCTGTTAAGCTTATGAAGTTCGACAGCGCAAAGAAGGTAGCTCTGATCAAGGAGATTAAGAACATCCTTCCAGACATGAACCTAGTTCAGGCTAAAAAATTTGTGGAGGTGGGTTTCCTGTGACGTTTTTGAAGCCCTTCTTCGCAGTAATGAGACCTGTTGGCTCAGACTGCATCGTCAGAATTTCACGTGAATGAAGTTGGTTTCTGTAAATCTTCAAGATAAGCACATTCCAAGCTATCCAAAAGTGATCAAATTAGTGAACCATTGACAGGTGTAGGATAAGGAGATGTCGCAAGCTAGGCCTAATCGAATAGTTTGCACAAACTGAAAGTTTGACCTGACTACTTTTCCGTCCCAGGCTGCTCCGGGGATTTTGAAGAAGGATCTTAGTAAAGACGAAGCAGAACAGATGAAGAAGGCTTTGGAAGCTTGTGGAGCTGCGGTTGAAATTGAGTGAAAAGGTCAAAGTGGTAGTTTCAACATCAAATTTGTATATAAAACTTTTAATTAAATAGAGAAGTTTCTCAAATTAGCGTATCTGAATGTGCGTTCCGAAGTAGCAGGTATCCTTTTACGATGTCAGCTGGGAGGTCCTTGATTACACGGTATTCTTCGGCACTGGCATAGCGCAGCTTGGTAACAGGCTCCTGCAAAGTGGTCGGAAGTCCGCTGATGTCTGACACCTTTATCCCGGGCCTGAGGCTGGGCGGTGCCTCAATTTGGTTGTAGAGGACGGAACCGGGAGGCCAGTGGTATTGGCACTCAGCATTGACAAGCTGGCGAAGGGTTCGTGCAGTTGGTCTCTTTTGGGCTTTGTTCGGCGGCTGTTTTTTGAATGGGTACGGCGGCCTGTCCATAGTTGGTTGCACACTAGGAAAGCAAAGAGAGTTCGCTTTCTAAGGAGCAATATTTGTGAGGAAGTGGGACTAACCTATTATATGACGGTGTAGATTGAGACAATTGGGTCAGCTCCTGTATCACCAAGTAAATCAGCGCCAATCAGAGCAAAGCACTGGGCAATAGATTGCGATTTTCAACCGTTGCAAGTGCTACGAAAGGTTGCAAGCAAGAGAGCCTTAAGACCGTTTTTTTTCAATAAACAATCAGCAATAAGGTCTCAATTCTTCAAATCCACAAGGGAGCTTCTAGAGGCAAAATCATATCAGGGGATCCAGCTAGATTAAAAGAAGCCATTTCTTCTTGTGTCCTAAGTGTTTTTTTCTTCTCAGGACAATAATGCTAGTCCTCCAAAATATTTGCACGGCAGATGACTTGCGGTTACTTTTAAAGATAACATGGAACGTTTCGTTCCCGTGAAGCAAATTTAGTGCAATATATTGATGAGTACTCACTAATTAGGAAATGAAACTGCTGTATCTTTTAATTATTAATGGCCTAATAGTTTTAGCAAATCGCTGAACGCTGACTGATTTAGGTATATTCCGGAACTGGCCTAGTTAAGACATTGTCGTCTGTTGGAAATTTTTTGATGCTTAGTTTAAAAGCAAGGCTCGTTATACCTAAATTTGCCTAAATTTATTTAGGCAAAAACAGGTGCCACTCCTTTAATGACCCTGATTTTTGTCAGCCAATCATCTTATTACCAGTGTTCTTTGGGTGTTTCATGTTTGCGGCTCTTTTGACAGGACAATTGGTAGTTTATCTTTCCATTGCTACCAAATTAGGTTCAATCAAACTTCTTTGAGGTGTCCCCTGGAAGACTTCTTCTTAATTTACCACCACTTGGAAAGAGTAACCACATCGTCGTATTTTTGACTGGACAGGCTCCCTTCCCCGATGGATATGGGGCTGGAGGTAGGGTGCACTACGCTCCCCACACTTTTAGTTCATTTCGGCTTGGTTGAAAATGGGTTGGCAAACTGGAGCTACTTGGGCTACCTCTCGAATGACCGTCCTAGTGCAATTTTTAGGGTGTCTGGCTTAAAGCTAAGTAAGTAAACTTTCGGACATATTAAGTAATGAGTGTAGATTCATTGAATCGGGATGCAAACCCGTTTCAAAGTATTTCAAATCTCTCTAGCGGAAATTCGGTGACTGCACAGGTGGGAATTTCCCTCGAACCGCTGGCTGAATTAGTAGGACAAACGTCTGCGATCGGGAATTCTTCCAACTCTGGCAGCATGGATGATAACATGAGGTTTACTCAATTTGCAGCTGAGAATTTATTCCATTTCGTTGCCGGTTGCGCGCAGGAGGTGCCGGGTTCCTCAGAAGCTTATGTTCCTATGTCGTCCATCAAGCGTTGGTTTGAAACAATCCGACGTAAACTGTCGCTTGATCCAAACTTCTGGAAAAAATGATGTTTGGGACCTCTTGTAACATAGGCCCTTTTCAATCGATTATTTGCTTTTTAAATAACCCCGTTACTTTCCTCTTCGATCTACCTTACTGCATGTACCGCTCAGGCACTTAGTTGATTAAATTTTATCCGACTGGAAGTCGCGCTTAGCTGTCTCCTAATAAGAGTAATGTGTATCGTAATATTATATTCCGGCAGGCAGGGGCTAGGTGCGTGGAAATGGTTCATGCTCCATGGAATAACGGCAGGGTTATTGTTTAGCCTTGCTCGAAGATGAGCTTGTACACGGCAACGAAGTGGTCATACGCGCTCAGAATAGTTATCTTAATCCGCTTGCACAAAGCTCCATTCAGAGGGCAGTTCGTTATTTGTATTTGCTTATCAGCAAAATCTGCGTTCATTTCCACCGATGTCTGGTATTTAGACGCGTCATCAGAAGCGGCCTCAACCTAGCCAATGGCATCAGACTACTGCTCGTACCACAAAGGATTTAATGCAGGTTGAAACTATTTTCAGGAACTTCAACGCTGTTCTTGAGTTCAACGAGATTAACAGGCACTGCGGAAATATGCCCGTGGTTAACCAGAAATTGTTATCGTTTACATTCAGTACATTTTTTGCCGGGAAACGTTCGTCATTAGATGTTGCAGCGATGACACGACACGAGAGCACCAGGTCCTGCATAGCTACAAACGCTGAGGTCGTTGCCAGGACTCTAGGGTAGCACATTGCGTGTATTAGCATAAATAATCCAATAAACTGCAAGTTATATGTGTAGACATGAAACAAATATTTCAAAACATTAAATTCAGAATCAAGGCGAATACAATGTTGACATTTTCGACTAAACACTTTAAATTTCAAGAGTAAATTCTATCAGGCTTGACCATAACTATGATATATAGTCTACGCAGTTCAAGTGCATCAATAACTTTGATGGTCTGCAGAAGCGGGTTAGTTCTTTGATTGCTCGTTTCAAATGAGTTTGGTGCGGTTGCAGAGTACGTTCTGTCAAGAGTCGTCCCAAAAGTAAGTTGATGTGAATTTGTTGACTTTTTTGGAAAAGCTCTGAACCTCCCATATCTCGACTGTCAGATTTCTTCATTGGTCGGCCTTTGGGCAATGGAAAATTTGGCAATGTCTTTCTTGCGAGAACGAGGAAGGAAGACTTCGTGTGCGCATTAAAGGTAGAGTTAGTTTGCTTCATAGTCGCTCTTAGATTCTCTTTAAAAAGCAACTTGTCAAGTGTGGTATGGAACATCAACTGCGTCGGGAAATAGAGATAATGTGCCATTTGCGTCATCCACATATCCTACAATTGTATACATACTTTCACGATGAAACCAAGGTGTACTTGGTATTGGAATATGCGTTTTATGGGCAGATGTATGCTCACTTACAACTTGAAAAGCGGTTTAGTGAGCGGAAAGCTGCCACGGTATGTCTGTTTTATAGATCTGTATGGGTCAGTATGTTTATCAATTATGTGATGCCTTAAAGTACTGCCACTCGCGATACGTAATTCATCGAGACATAAAACCTGAGAATCTCCTTCTCGGTTTCTATAACGAACTGAAACTTGCTGATTTTGGTTGGTCCGTTCATGCTCCTTCACTCAGGTACGTGCTTTTGTCTCATTAATTGCCTTGCGGATTTTACGACAACCCGAGACTTTTGCATTTGATAGCCCTTTAGTAGCATTCCCATCCATTTTCCCTCGTCATTTGGAAGTTCATGTTCCTTAGGCGTAGAACAATGTGTGGGACAATAGATTATCTTCCACCTGAGATGCTTCTCGGTCATTGCCACAACGAGCGCGTTGACCACTGGGCAGTTGGGGTTTTGTGCTACGAGATGCTGAGTGGGAATCCCCCATTTGTACATAAGGACACGAAGGAGACCTACGCCCGCATCAAAGCCGTAAAGTACAAATTCCCCTCCGTGATTACCCCACTTGCACAAGATTTAATTTCAAAGGTGAGTACTCGCTCAGGTGAGGCGGTCTTTAGGCGAAATCTCTAACCATCTAAACGCTTGATCCAGATCCTCGTTCTCCATCCTTCGAACCGGCTCGACATTGACTCAATAATTCAGCATCCATGGATCCAGACCTACGCTGAGAAGGAGAAGCTCTCACCATGATGCCCACCTCGCATTGTTACATATTTATCACATTCTGCCTTAGGCATTTTTATTACGAAAACCAATTCAAAATGTCACTTTAGCCGTTTGTATTCCGCGTTATGCTTTTCGCATTTGAGAGCCAGTGGAAACTGACCATCAGTACCGCTAATTCTCCGGTGAGCAATAATGAGAAGAGGCAGTGAGGGTGCGTGACACGAGTTTTGGTACGTGTAAGTGGTAAGCACCAAAGAGCTGGGAAGGTCAAAACGTCACGAAATTGTACAGGTGCGGTGATGGTGTAGAGCGCACGACGAGGCTCAGTGAGTGCTCACGAGATTTCGATGGAGCGTTGGACACACGGATAGAACTTGAGCGACGATGCCCTCAAGTGCAGCTTCCTTATTGTCTTCAAAGCGCTGCTGAAGCCTCCGAATGGCCTGCTCAGTGAGTGCCTCAACTCTGCGTCCGGCCTCAGAATCATGTTTGGAATACTAAAACAAGTCAGAAAAAGGTTGCATACTCTTTGTTCCAGTTCTTTTAGGGCTGCTTCACACTCGTCCTTGTACGAGTTCGCCTCTAGTGACGCTTCACTTTTTGCTTGCTTCAGTTTTTTAACACGCCCTACGCTCAGTGAATAACATTAATTAACGCACTTGCTCGTGCTTCTTCAATTTTTGTCGTCGCGGCCGCTTTAGCGACCTGCAACTGTGCCACACCATCAAGTTGGGTTGCGGAGGCCATTTTCGATTATGTAGCGGATTAAAACAGCTGATTCAAACGAAGTAAACTTTTACTTCGAATAACCTTTCTTTGTAAGCAAGTGCAAAACTTGCGGTTGTTAAGGCAATATTTATTCGATAATGTCTCACTATGACTGCTTTGTTTATAGTTTCCTTTCTGGCGCCAATTTGATTACGAAAGTTTTGTTTATTATCTTATTAGTACTGCGGGTTGGAAGTTTACAGGAATAAAGGTCGCTCATGTTGGTAAAAACTTTTGAGAAGATATCCTGGATGTGTGTCTTTCAGTTAATGAAATAATTTGATCAAACTACATATCACCTTACAGGGATCGTTCTTTATTCACTTTGTGTATCTTAGGTGTTGTGGCATCGGTCTTTCTAGTTGTCAGTAAGCTCTGTTGCCTCATCTTTGCCGTTTTCGTTGTCTTTATGATGGAACCAACATGGTATGCGTTTTTTGTAATGATTTCGGGGGGTTATTTGGTGCAACTGGTAGTGGTACATGTTTTTCTTAATATGCTTCAGCCTCTAAACCTGGTACCCTTCAGTGCCTTTTTAAATTTTAGGTATCTTTCATTGGGATATGGGTACATTGCTAGCTACGCCGATAACGGAAAAGTTTAATGAATCTGGTGAGGGCAATAATCTGCGTTATGGGCTCTCCAGCATGCAAGGATGGCGTGTTTCCATGGAGGATGCCCATTGTGCGATAACTAGACTTCCCGGTCACCTTAAGGATTGGTCCTTTTTTGCCGTCTTTGATGGACACGCAGGCGCACTTGTTTCGGAACGCTGTGCAGCTGAGCTGCTGAAGGTATGGTTCTCTTTTGGCCCATGCCTTTTCCTCCCCTGGTCTTTGTCTATCATGTGGTCATCGATCTTGCGATGATTAAGACTTTATTTTAATTCCTTAGGTATTTGGATTTATGAAGTTTAGACTGTCTTAAATTTCCTTTTTCTCAGAGGTGTGTCCTGCGAGCTCAATACGTTAATAGTTTTTACTCTTGTGTCTGTTGTATCCCCCAACTTGGTTTCTGGGTTATTTGTTCATGTATCTATGAGTTAGATGTTGCCGTTAAGCTAATGTGTACTTCATTTATGCGTTTCGATCGGTATTTGATCATGACTCTGCTTTGTCAATTCTTTTATGGGGTTGTCTTACTATTCCCCTTCGTGAATCCAAAAGAGATTTCCTAGACTGTGGCTATCTCGCAGGTAAAGAATAACCATCTGGGTGCTTATATGCGTCTTGCGACCAAGGCCTTGTAAATAGTATTTGTTACTGACGGTTAAAGGAGTTATTTAGAGGGACCCAACATTTAGTCCAGATAGGCAACTAGTGATCAGGAAGAAATAATGTCACCAGTTCGACGCCTGCTTCGCACCCACAGCGTATTGTGGATACGGAAGAGTTCAAGAAGATCGATCCGGAGCTGGCACCGAGTGTACCAGAGGTGCGCCAGGGTATCCGGGAGGGCTTTCTGGCCCTTGATGAGGAGCTACGCAACTTGCCAGAGATTGCCAATGGCACAGACAGATCGGGCTCCACAGCAGTATGTGTGCTTATCACGCCGAAGCACATCTTTTTTGTCAATTGCGGTGACTCACGCGCAGTGCTCATCCGCGACGGCGAGGTGGGCTTTGCTACCACCGACCACAAACCCGCCCATCCAAGTGAGAAGGAACGTATTCAAAGGGCTGGTGGTTCTGTCATTGTCGAGCGTGTCAATGGCAATCTTGCCGTCTCCAGGTTGGTTTTTATGGAACTTGTTTTTCTTATGAGGTAGAAACGTCACTATTATGCCATCAAAACGGAAAATCGGATCCATTACATTGGTCTTAATGTGCATTGGATCCTTCCAATCTATTTTCAATTGTCAAAGTGAATTTTTAGCAATTTCAATTGGCTTATAGTCTTCGCTCGGTTCCCTTTACGTAGCCTTTTATTGTGCAGCTGTGCACATTGTAACTTTGGGAACATTTGTACAAAATCTACAGGCCTTGTCAGTTTTTTTGGTAAGATGTTGGAAAGAATTTAAATCATGTAACCGCTTTTCATTCATGCTGAAATAATCAAATTGCTGTATGTACTCAACAGGCATTCTTCGTTCGAATACTTATTTCTTTGCATTGCAAGGTAAGCCATACCTATGTAAATACAGTATGAATGACCTTTTTACCAACGTCGAATTACGAAATTGAACTTTTGATGGCTGTTTTTTTAAGATGATTTCGACGGCTTCTGTGTCGATTAAATATGGCTGAGGCTTATTTTGAGGAACATTTCTGTTACCGTTGTAAACAGTTACAGTCGACAAATTAGTTTTGATAAAATAATTTACTATCTATTAACCATACGAAGAGGAAGTTGCGCGATTTGCGATGTGTGGCGGAGCAGCAATTGGGACTTATTTTTCGGTGAAGCCGGAAAAGAGTTCAAATACGTATCATTCTATTATCCAATTACTGGATTATTTGATATTTTCCACCGCAACATGCAAAAATAGTTACCAAACTTCACTTTTATAGAGGCGGGGAAATGAGAATCTTCATATCGTTGCAATACTTTGAGGCCAAATTTATTAGTTCACTTTGAACGGTCCCGTTCATCACATTTTGCTTCCCGCTGAAAGATCAATTGGAGACAGAATCTAGTTGCAGCTGATTATTTTTTTTAGAAAATCGACCACTATTCTTCGCTTTTGAGGCAAGCCTAATTATGTGAAGATCTCCGGATTTTTCCCTTCCACTATCCCATTTAATGACGCGACCGCCAGACTTGCGGATTTAGCTTAAAATATTTGCATACCTGTTTTCCTCCTGCAGTGAAGTGACCCTTTCCTAATTGCAGCGTTTTGTCAGATGATGCTGAATTGCACACTATCTTCATTTGGACGTTTTTTGTTGTTGACGTATTACGATTCAATATCTATTTTGTATTTAGTCCATGTTTACTACGTCCTGGTCTTTGCCAATGAGAAATTGAACAGTTTTGCTAATGGTTTGAATCATGGGACGTTAGCGTCATTGGGATGTCCAGGTAGAGATTTGCTGAACCAGTTTCTTGAGCGGGTAGATGGCACGCTTTTGGTTCCGCTCCTAACTGAGGAGTGGAGGCACTATTTTGTGTTTACAATCTTTATAAATTTAACCATTTTCACTTTCACTTGTTTTTTCCTTCTCCCAATGACCTGTGGCAAAAAAACCCCGGAATGCCAGCCCCCAACTATTTGACACCAGATAATTTTTTCAAAGTCCTTTGAGAATGGGCAATGATAACAAGCACTAGTTGGATCATTTACAAAATCTGCTCAAAAATAACACGAATAACAAGCTAATGATTAGAAGAACCACGGGGATTATTTATTGCTTAATTCGCAAGCTCGCATTTTTCTGACCGCATGATACTGTCCCGGCTCAAGTCCAATGGTGTTTTTAATAATTTGTCAAAGTGGCCTTTGAAATAGAGGGTAAGCCAGTTTATAGGTCCTTTTACTCTTAAGAGGTTGGGTTAAAGCCAACGTATGTCAAATATACCGTTTCATTTCGTTCATGGTTTATTAAGAAGTGAGGTCTCGTCTTTATTGTACTCCAAGTAAGTGTAGAAACATTAAATCATAATTTCTTTGGGTGTTCCGACTACGTTACGTTCATCAGTTAATGGGAGCCTTTATGATGAGGCAATCAAATTAAAAGATGGAAACAATGGCAATTTGTGTAGATGTATGTGGCATTTTTTGGCTCTAGGAGGTACCCGGTTTCGTGAAGGAAAATTAGGCTTAGAAGCGATTCCTTTCGCGGTGTTTTTTATGCAAATGACTAAATTAACAGGCATAACATGTTAGTTTATTAGAAAGGAAGATATGTTATCTCTGAACGAACTTTTACTGTTGTTTCATTTATGCATTTTTAGATCGCTGGGTGACTATTCTTACAAGACGGCACGCGACCTCGGTCCAACAGAGCAGCTGATTTCACCAGAGCCGGAGATTACGGTAATAGATCGACAGCCGGACCACGACCAAATGGTAGTTCTGGCATGCGACGGGGTCTGGGATGTGGTGAGCAATGAAGATTTATGTCGTGTGGTCAGTGAGCGTATGCGCAGCATTGGCGATCTATCGAAGGTTTGCAACGAGGTCATTGACTACTGCCTCTACAATGTGAGTCTCCGGTTGGGAGCAGGAGTTGAACTTCTTGTCCGCGTCATAAATATTTTATTTTAAAGCTACCGCTTTGTTACTCAACATGAAACTCCACAGCGATTACTGAATTTGTACTCAAAGTAGGTGACTTCCAGCTCTTACGACCGGTTCTGTGTCTTTTTCGATTGTTCGAAAGTGGTGGAAGTAATTGTATCAGTGAATTCGTTAGCCTTTCTTCGGCCTCTTTTGAGTTCTTGTTTATAACTTATTTGTGAACAACCGTGAGCTTGTCTTCTAGAATAGGGCTCTCCATGTCACGGAATAGTGTGACTTGTACCTGTCAGTCCCCTACTGCCTGCCAATATCACCACGTTTTGGTTAGTAAGAGTTATAAAGACCACTTTTAAAATAACTAAAAATGACAACTTTTTCATGCACAAGTGCATTTAATGCAAAGAAAAGTTTCTACTTAGGCCTCGTTGGCGGATTAATTGAGAGTTATCGTCCTAGGAATCCGGCTGTATAAGTCAAAGATCCGAGACAAGGAAAATTGGTAATATTGTTGATGGGCAGCGAATGTTAGGTAGATTTCATTTTTTAACCGGTTATTTGTAACAGGATTCGTGTGTAGAGTGTGCGGCATGTTTACTATTTATCATGATAATATCAGGTGTAAAACCATGTGACTCGCTTTCAGTTGAAGTCTACGTTGAAGCATAGTGAAAGAATGCGAAACAAGTGCTTTTAGAAAATTTCATTGACTGTCAGGCAATCCTGCACGAAAGTCGCTTCTGGATAGTTTGTGGAGATATCGCTTTGGAGCCTGCTTATCTCTCCAGTTCTTGTCTCTTAGCAATATCTGTTAATGGTCTGCTTTGTGTTCGGGGTGTTTGTCTGAGATGCAACTGTCCCAGACTGCTGTGACTGAACGAGACAATTTAGCGGTTCAAATCATGGAACTTTTAGAATAACTTGGTTGAGAACCCTTTCAGAGCAACGGAAATGTGTGCGTTTTTGTTCCCAATGCGTTATTATTTGTTCCTGCAGAGGTATTTTTCGAGGAATACATCCGTTTCTGTTATACCACGTTTTCGGGGTGATTTAGGCACTGCATTGATGTCCTGCTTGTTACATGAAGTCATCGTCAAGTTATCATCGTTCACATTATCCTGTAACTCCTCAATTTGTAAGAACATAACGTGGGTACTCGGAAATCTTGATGCTTTTTATTTGACTTTGGAAGTACCACATGTATTTTTGTGCTCCTTGAGCAGAAGCCAAATCTTCAGTTATGCTTTAAATAGCAAGTCCTTTCAAACAATGAGTAAGCCAAATTGTGTGTATTTTTTTGCTGGCACTGACATTCACCTTTCTTCTAGGGCAGTTCAGATAATATGAGCATGGTTCTTGTGGCCTTTGAGCCGGCACCCAAAATGGATTCGGAGCTGCAGGCCAAGGACAAACGCTTGGAGGAAACTGTAGAGCGTATGGCAAATGGTGCGTTTTCTAAAGGATTCACCTCTCTTGACTCATTACTTTTTAATGTAGCCGACGAAATGTTCGCAACTGCTCCAATTACGATTTCGAATAGCCTCCGCTCAATAAATACGATAGTTGGGAATCGTGTTCGTTCACCGAACAGTAAGGACAGTTTTTGCACCCATGTTGCCTTGGTTATTCAGTGATAATAGACCTACATGGCAGTTGAGTTGAGCGGGAGAATGGCAGACAATAATTGGGTTGAATTTCTCCTGCAAGACTGTGCTACTGTGTATGCGAATGCGCAGCACACGGATTAATGGTGCTCCTTTTTGTTAGAAGGTTATAGCTAAGCCGACTTTGTTGCAGATAGATTCATGATTCGCCGTCGCAAGACGACGAATTGGAGTTTTCATTTGCTCACTTTAATCCTACTTCAAATGGGAAAAGCGGGCACGATTATCTGTCTCCGAATGCTAAGGCTAACTTCGGCACCCTAACTGGTCTGTTACCACTATTAACAATTATCCACCTGATGTGTTTTCAGTTTGCATATTTCTGTCATAAACTTGATTCCACTTTCGAACTCCCATTATTTTCCATCACTTAGAATAAGCCTCACTCTCCAATGCCTGTATACTACCTTTGGATTAGTTAAGCGAAGGAAAGTCGTTTTTGAATTGTCCTCGATTGTATTCATTTTGAGTCTCCCTCACGTTCATTTTTCAATCGACGCGAAACAAAAAAATGGACCATTTATTGGTTTTGTCGGGTTTTTGTTAGCGTGATGCTGTTACATATTTGTTTTTAGTCAATACCTTCAATGGAAATGTCAGCGTTTTACTTTGAGTGACGGATTATATTGGTAAGGGATTGGATTTCCGTCTTCATTTCTCTACTTCCAGCGTGTTTTAAGCATAGGGCCATGTGCAGCCGAATCGCGTGGTTAACGAATGTAGGGTCGCGAAATTCATTGAGATTAACGCCTGCTAGAAACAAACTTGACAATTGTAAACTAACTTCACATTTCATTTCCCTTGAGAAGCAAAAAATTATGCCTAAATACGTTAATTAGGTCATGGGACCTAACAAGCGAAACAGCCCTTGTTACTATGACCACATAAGATCAACTTTGCAACGTGCCGTGTTTGGGATTTGTATGGCGCTAGTTTTCCCATTTACCATTGCTTTTCAAGCCCCTTCCAATTAATTGAATCCGAAAATCCCTCTGCATATTCGCACATTTCACTTTTATGTGCTCTGGACGCCTTTTCGGTCACGATTGGAATCTTATTTTCTCCTTCTTCCTGTATTCAATGGAGTTTTAAAACGACTCATTCCTCCCTCTTGATAAGTTTTTATCATCAACCGCATGCCTCTTATGTACCAGTACTTAAGGTAGAGATTATTGCACTTGGGTTTTCGTTTCTGCTTGCTTCGTGTGGTCCGTGTGGCTGGTGTAACGGTTGCCTTTGGATTCGTTGGAACAATCATGACTACGCATAGTCAGCTTGAACTACAAGTGCTAATCTTTTCGCTTCTCTGCTGGGATAATGTGCAGTATTCCATGAAAACTAAGCTTAATCACGCTAAACTTACTTATTCGAAACACAGGAATGCCAAATTCAAGGACATTTTTTTTCATTAGAAGGGTTTTTCCTTTTTGAGGATACAGATATTTTTCTTACCACTAGTATTTCATGAAGAACCACCGATCTGGCTATCAAGTAGAATCAAGTGATCGTTTGAGAAGGTATTTCATGCAATGAAAGGCTGACAAATGCGGAAAAAATTTTACCTGGTTTGCTATAGGAATTTTGTGTTTATCAACATCACACATGAAAGCTAAAATGACGAGATCTTTCAAACTGTTGTCTATTTGTGGATTTGCTTTTTGGATCCTTCTTTTGCAGTTTTTTTCCCAGTTGGAACTATTCTCATCTTTGCAGACATTTTGAATAGCGATGGCTGTCCAAAGTCGACACCGGTGAATCATCTCCTTAGTCGTATTCGCAGTAACCTGAATGGCGAATTCCCTCCTCATGCTGTGTATTGCAAGTAAGTGAGCTCAACCTGTTCCCTTCTACATCAAACCCATTTCCTATTTATTTCCACCATCTTTGCTTAAAGAGGAGCCCTGGTTCAACGAATATTGGACGCTCGCGGACCTTCTACCTCGAAGGGAGGACCTGAATGCTCTCCTGATACAAATTCTCGGTACGACTTTTTCGTTTTGGAATTTGATTTTCACTCATATACGTGCATATATTCATCAACTATTACATAGCTATCGCTCCTCTGTTATGCGTGATCTGGAAATACATTTGAACATTTTTAAGCAATCTAGGTGTGCACTTTAAAAATTTTGTTGGTCCGTGAGCAGTAGTGACGCCATCCTTCTGCGTTTATTAGTTTTAATAAAGTAAAGATTGAATGTGTTGGCTACCACCTTCTGGACCACTCAAGGGCAGCTATAGTTGGTGTACAAGCGTTTTTTTACAAAAAAACATCGGTGTAAAATTTGAAAAACCCAATTCCCTCGCATAATTGCCACAAATAAAAAGGCGGCATTTGTTTTGACCTTTCATCATTGAACCAGAGTGTAGGAAGATATTTTTTTGACGCTAGGTGGAATAAGGTGCTGTCTTTATTCATGACGTAATTTTCTCTGTGAATAACGTTACTTAGCTACACCAGAATCGGTAGTAATAGTATGGGCTGGTTGAGCTACCAATATTCAGCGAAGTTAGAAGCAGCATTGGTTCAGCATCGAGTGCTCTTTTTGATAAGGAGGAGGAGGATTGTGGCTCCGTTGCTGCTGAAAAGGCCACGACATGGGAAAGCGCAAGACGAAAACAAGCCTGAACCGACGTTGGAAGAGTCATATCATCGAATTCATGGAGTAAAAACTTCAAGTTATCTTGAAATCGCAGCCAATTGCCGCTTTTAACATAACTACAGTGCGCTGAAGAACGTTGTTTTTAATTACATCCCTATTAACTCTTGAACATAGGTAGAGTTTAATCCATTAACTTTACACTTACTCGTATATTTGTGCATATCGTAAATGCATTCATTATAGGCCTTATTGGAATTAACTATTGCACCGTCTCAGCCAATAGTGATCCCTCGTGTCTAACTGAGTCTCGAAAGGAAGTTGAGTACAGTCTATAAATCCGTCTGCACGAAGCAAACTGCTCCCTCCTATGTGCGTAGCATCGTGTCTTGTAAAGGCTCTTTCTATTTCTAATTTTCGTCTTTTTAAATAAGCGGTTAGAATGTGTGAATGGTAGACGTCCCGCAATATTCTTTTTTTACTGTTATTGCAGTAATATGCCGTTTGGTGTGGAGTATGCGATTCACTCACTGAATATTCGTCCGAGCATACAGTCACCGAAGTCC
Organism: Hydatigera taeniaeformis; assembly: GCA_900622495.1. Classification (NCBI taxonomy): domain Eukaryota; kingdom Metazoa; phylum Platyhelminthes; class Cestoda; order Cyclophyllidea; family Taeniidae; genus Hydatigera; species Hydatigera taeniaeformis. The sequence continues at coordinate 35,545 of UYWX01000049.1, forward strand.
ACCAATATAGTTGGAGCTGTATCTTTCAGGGCTTGTGATTTACTAGTTGAATAACAATTTCGAACATCGACACTTTTCGCGTAAACACCAGCACTATTTGATTGTTGTTAGTGGGTCTCGGTTGTGGGTTTATTTATTTATTTATTTATTTATTTGATATGACGCGTTCATAATCGTCAATTTGAGGTATGTTGTTGTATTGATGCTTTAATATTTCTCGAAGTAGTTGAAGTTCCAAGGTCTCAATATTGGTTGCCATATGGGAGTTTTTAACCCCAAAAGCTCGCATAGAATCCTTCTTCCATGCATTGCTTTTTTAGCTTCTGACACTGGTTTTCAACCTCAATTTTGCATTCCTATGTTTGACTCAATGGGCATTCTAATTTATAAATGTGGTAGGGAATTGAGCGATGTATCAAGGCACAGTTTGTTCAGACCCCTATCCCTGATTGCCACTTGAGCATAGTTTGATACATTTTTTACAGAGAATGCTCTCCTCCTTTGACGGTTGTATTCTACCTTACTGGGGGTGCGGTCACATTGCTATGACGCTGAAGTGAGTCGACGGCTACTTGCCTCCGTCACTCATAGAATGGTAACGACTTAGCTGTGCTCGCGAAATGGTATCACGATTTGCTAGACCTTGTTGAAGGCGTCTATGTGAACCCTTATTCGAAAGAACTTGATTCCGCAATAGCTGTCTAGAGTGACAAGCTGTCTGCTAATCTCGTTCCCCTCTTACTGGTTTAAGTATTTCAAATTCCAAATCCGATATTGACGCCATCCAGCTGTTTATTGTAAAACCTTACGTTCGTAAACATTTGAATTGCACGTTGTGGATGTAGGTTTGAGTGGAAGCTCGTCTAGATTCCTGGGTTAGCCTCGTACCAGGCTTCTTATTTATGGCCTGATTGCAGCTGTACATCAGTAGGATTTATTTTGCTTTATAGTAAACATGATTTCTACCTACGGGTACTGAAATGTAATGTCTTCTGGTTTATGCCACGTGTGTTTCCGAAAGCTATATGCTTTCAATTATTTACAATTTTTATGAAGAATGAAGTTCGTTTCTGGAAGTTAGATCCACATTTTATTTCCTTTGCTTAATGTTCCACCGAAATGTAAATAATTTTTGTGATATTTCCAATTCAAGTTGTATTTGATGCCTGCCTTAAAGCTCATACCAATATGTCATTCTCTCCAAACTATACCTTCATTTTATCATTCTATATGGCGACATTTCTGCCGTGTCAATATAATACTTAAAATTATATTAGTCATAGGATTTCTTAACTCTATATTGTCCTCACGTCTTCCAAGCTAAAAACAGAAGGTGTAGTTGGAAGTGTTGGCCATCAACTTGCTTCGAACGATTGATTTGTGACCTTGTGGCACATGTACCTTGTTATCCAACATTTATTTATGAAGTTGTAATTTTTGTTTTCTTCATTTGCCTTGTGTTAAATTATGACAAAACACTTATATGTGAGTGTTTACATCAACTTTAACCCATTATGTGAGTGGTTTTTCATATGCGTGATCTCCATGATCTCAACGACTACGCTCAATGCGTCTCTATTTAACGCTCAATTAATTATAAAATAACCAAGTAAATGGTGCTTTTAATGAACTAAAGGCAACATAAATACGGCTCACGAATAAAATGAATTGATAAAAAACCGTTCGGCTGTTTTTGGTTTGCTTTTAGCCTACTTTGACGACGGACTCTTCAGAAATTGACTTTGATTACTTTTACTCCTCTTTTATGATGTCATTTCCGTAGGTTGTCAATGATTCAGCAGTTGCTGGCCTCCTGTCATGGCATCATACAGAACGGTTCTTCTTCAATTCAACGCTCTGGAATTGCTGAGCCTGTTGTGGAGCCTGCTGAAGAGGCTGAAAAGGTCAATCCCTCTACGAACACCACCACAAACGCTTCCCCCGTCACCACCTCTGCTGCGTCGCCAACTGAGTCTACCAACTAGACGCCATTTTGTTCTTCTCTTCCTTGCACCTCTCGGACATCTCCTTGCCTAACAATTCTTGTAAGTCCACTTCTCATGCCTGCGCTGCTTAATGTGAACTCTGTAATTTTATCAAGATGTGGAGGTTGTCTCCAGACTGCGGGTTTGTTTTTCTGTTTGAGGAACTATATTCCACGAATCACAAGATCTGGAAATTTTGTGCGTAAAAGCTGTATTAACGGATTTCTAACAAGAGGCCATTCTCAATGTCCATGTGTTCTCCCCTCAATTTTGCGGTCGTTATATCAGTGAGTACAAAATCGACTGTTCGAAATTCCTGTACAATCGGAGATTTTACATGGTCCAATCTCTTTAGAACTTTTTATTTATTCATTTAGCAGCAAAGACATGGGACATTAGAATTGCATTAAATTTGGCCTACTGGTTGGGCATCTTTGGCGTAAATTGGGTTCGATTCCAGATGGCGGAGCTTTGGTATCTTGAACTCCTTATCGACACAATCATCCCCCTTTTTCCCTATTCGGACAAGCAAGCTCATGCTATGAAGTGTTGTATTTTCACTATGCAACATCAATTCGATGTGATTTCTGTTGCACGTGTCTTCTCTTGTAAAACTAAGGTTCGAAGAATGGGTACACATTACCAGCTTGTACCCTTATTCGTATATCCTTAATGCAAAGCACGATAGGCTTATTGTGCAATGTTCTGCTACTCTGCTTATTTCAATGCCCTTAATCATTAGGGAAATGCATTTCACCTCGGCAGGCTCCAGTTTCCTTTATTCTAAAATGTTTCCAAGCGTCTTGTTTAATTGAATTTGTGGTCAGATAATGATTAAAGATAGTTTGAGAAGTCAATGCAAGAATGCAGAAGCACTATATGTAGAAAAGAGCCACTTTAAAACGCACAATGAGCTGTTTGATGAAAGGTTGGTCAGTTAAAGAAATTTATATCTAACATAATTGGTACTATAAAATACTAGCTCCGCCGTTGAATCAAGTGATTTGTTGTTACTGTGGTTCAGACCAACACAATTCCTTTTTGTGCTCTGCCATGTTACTGTCAGAACACTCCACCTTTTTGCCATGAGGTGGAGCTCAGAAATATAGGTAAAATGATGTTCTTTTAACCCTTGTTCGCCTCATAGCTTCAATATAAAGAGAGGTATGCTTTACTATAACAGCCGTGCAAAATTGGTAAAGTTGAGCAGTAGAACTCGTGGGCATTGAGAAAGGCTAAAATCTCATGATTTTAAACTGGAACCGACCTTGAGGAACACTTTAGAACCTTTGTTGATCTACAACCACGCATTGCAATCTAGAATGCTTCAAATTTTCAACGACATGCACTTTTTATCCTTCTGCCATTAAGTGGTTTTTTAAATGAAATTACTTCCACGCATTTGCTTATGAAAAGTGACTGATTTTTTTGCCCTCTTTACCGAATAAATAGGTGATGATGCCGTGCTGCGTTGCTAATTTACCTTTTGCTTTCCATAACTTGAACCAATCTTTCAACAGTCAATTGTGGTGGCCTGCTTTACTTTGTTCACTGTCTCTTCGCGTTCCTCATCACGTGTCTCTTAATCTGTTGGAGTATTTGCAATTTGGCGGGACGCTGGATTACATGGCGATCTTTCGCAGGCATGCGTGCAATGAAATGTAGAAGCCGACTGAAATCGTTCAGAGTATGTCGCACCCATACTATTGGGTAACTTCAAGGAATTCTATCGTCACAAGCTTTTCTCGATCGAATATGGACGCCATTGACAGTGGTTTATTCCATGAGTGCGCAATCTTTTAGTCTGCAAAAGAACGTTCGACTACACTTTGACCCCTTTCCTTCCATATCCGGAATTTAACACTCACTTTGGTAGAATGTTGATCATAGTGAGGGAAGGGGGTAGCCTTATTTGTGTGTACTCTGTTCCACGAAAGCACGAATATTTGGCGGAACGCTGCTTGGCGGCTAATTATTTTAGCTTCAAGGTTAAATGATTACCCTTATCTTTTAAGTCGGAGACTGAGATCTTTGGTTATTTTTATGCAGACTATTAGGCCAAAGTAATTCGCTTGATCTCCCTTACGAGTACTTGTCCGCATCTTTTTTGCAGGTGTTCCCATTGGGCCCGTCAATACAACGAGTCCTTCCTCGCCATCAATTCATCTACGAAACCAATTTGTCCTCCTGTCTCATGCATTATTGTTGTTAATGTTGCTGTGTTGTTGCCATTCCGAGCTGTCGGGCAGACAGTAATACAGGCAGAGGCAAATGCAAAACAGGCTAGTCCAATGTAAGGCTCTTCTCGTGCCCGCCATGTACAGAGCATTCTATCAGCCCAACTTACACCCTTGCTATGCATCTTACCCTTCTTGTTAACCGTCTCATGCTTCTGAGAGGTGTTGCTGATGGTACACTACCCGCGCATATCCATCTTTGGTAGGAATGATGGCGGGGTTTGTTTAAGAGCAACGGCATTTAAAATTGACTTGTTTTTTTTTCTCAATAGCGGGTGGGGTGAGTGGTTCTTGATTCGCAATCTGCGCAGACGGGTCTTGTTTCCTGTGCGCAATTTGAGATGGCTTCCAGGTAATTCTACTGGTCCCAGTCAGGCTTGGGTGCTCTTGTCTGAACATGTTGCGACGGTGGTTGGGACGTGTGGTTGTCCGTTTAGCGTCCCGAGACTTCCTATAGAGTAGGGGAAGGGAGGATGAGAACGTGTACCCAGAAGAGAACGGAGCAAAGGGTCTGAGAGTGGTTCGAGGGCCAGGCTACTAGTAGAAGGGTCAGGCGAAACCTAAGGTGACTGCTAGGTATCGCATAGTCACGTAAACAGAGCGTTAGATCTTGCATGTTAGCGCTGCCGTATCAGGGTCCGTGCTGGTTTTATGTTTCTGAACTAAGAAACGGGACTGCCACGTGAGTCAGTTTTCTGTTCAAAGCTATGCTTAGACGTAATTTTTTACGGACATCAAGACTGATTAAAGGGATACGAGTCAACAAGTTCTAAAAACATGCCTTGCGAATTTCGATTTTTTTGGTGTGCTCATGGGTAAATGCAAAATTACTTAACGATTAACTAAATTTATTTAAACTGGTACTAATTGCAAATGGAAAGTATGATTACTGATGCAAATATGAATACTAAGCTTAAGGCAAAAGTAAGGATTTTAAGGGGATTAATCTCAAATATCCTAGTAAGAAAGGCGATTTTACAAAATTACGCTCCAGCCAATTGAACCTTAGCTAGAATTGTGGAAGCGCTGCTGGAGACATGTCATCTAAAAAGCTAACAACAGACATAGACTCAGTTACCCTATACCGTGAGAAGCCTGTACTACTTCATGGATACATTTGGCCATTCGTAGCATTGTACTCCATTTGGCTTGGATATTGGTTTGGAACGTTGGGAGCTACTGAATATGTTGAGTTGGGCTTAATCGGTGTTGCAGTGATTTCGGTCCTCCACATACTGACAGCCTTGTTTTGCTATTGGTTCGTTACAGTTAGATGTCTTCTTATGTTCAAGAAAGCAAGGGCACTTTCTAGTAACGTTTTCCTAGGAGAAACTTGTCTCACAGGCTACTTTTGCTAAAGTTATACCTCCACCAAACTCTGGATACCCCGCTATTGTTCCTATCTTCCATACGAAGGTACAGTTTCTGTATTACTGGTGGCATTCTGTTCAGAGCATCGCTACAGAGGAGTTGACTCATTACTTTTACTATCAGCGGCTGAAGTATACATTTGATTCGGATGACAGTGAGAGTATTCATGCTGTTAAGTTCCCTCTGTCATGGTCACTGAGAGAATATAAGGATTGGCGTGGCTACACTTCAGAAAAGGACATAGAAATTGCGAAGGAGGCGTATGGAGATAACCAGTAGATGCCTTTCTTGTTCACCTCTTTCCCTTTCCTAGTTTGCGCCTTTCTGTGCCTCCCTTCATGGAGTTATTTTTGGAACGCGCCACTGCTCCCTTCTTCGTGTTCCAAGTGTTTAGTGTATTCCTCTGGTGTCTCGATGAATACTGGCTCTACCCTATAATGACCCTTATCCTTCTTGTTCTCTTTGAAAGTGGTCTAGTGATGCAGCAACTGAAAAACCTGAAAGAAATTCGCTCAATGGGTGCTCAACCCTATCGAATACATGTGTACAGGAATAAAAAATGGAACACTATATCTAGCGAGGATATTGTTGCCGGCGACATTGTTTCAGTCACTCAATCATTTCAGGAGAAATTGATTCCATGTGATTTGCTTCTTTTGCGAGGCACGTGCATTGTTGATGAGTCCATGCTCACTGGTGAATCTATTCCAGTAACCAAGGTACGATTCTTCTTTGCCATGACTTTAGAAATTTGTCCAATGTATTGCACTTGAATGAGGTATAATCAGTGTATAGGTTGTTGAAGTTACAACGATGTCTCACGTGCGTTCTTTTGTCGTGATTTTTCTACGGGTTGCTCAGAGTGTGAATCTGTAGTAGCGGTTGTGATGGAACCTCCTACTGAATGATGGAATGCACATTGCACTATTTATATCCATCAATATTGGTAGACAACTTATAACTGTCAACGAGTTCCAAATACTTTCATATCTGTCGTGGGACATTGACTCTAAGTTGAAAGTTTAATTGTAGTATTATCGATATAGTGATCTAAGAATCAGGACATCATTGTGCTTATATTGAAAAACAACTTAAACTATGGGATTTTAGTTGCTGTTAATTTTGTACTGAAATGATTTTCTCACTAAACATCCTTTTTAACTCCGCATGTGATTGCGATTATTCTTATTCCCCAAACAATGTAATTGTGGATAGAAGGATTGATGTGATAAAGCACTGCCTTGCACATCTTTGAAGGCGGGTGACGTTTATCGCCTTATTGAGGCGATACTTTTGGCTGAAGGTAGGATGACCTAGTGGAATAAGGCGTTTTCATAATTTTCGAATGTATTTTTATAGTATAATAAATTTCCTCTAATAGTGTCTTCCATAATCTTCTGATCTAACTTGAATATCGGGGATATTTTTGCCTCAAGATCACGACTAAAGTTACATGAAGCATTAGTAATGTTTCTTCGCTGTTATGCTTCGTCTTTTTCGACTACAGGAACCAGTAGAAAGTCTGACAAACATTAAACCGATTGACTTCGGCGAAGACGACAAAATGCACGTCCTCTTTGGTGGCACCAAGATAGTGCAGATGACACCACCAGCAAAGCACACAGGCCTCCCTAAAGGTGACGTGCCTTAGAATGGGTCTACAAACACTCAAAAAATAGCTGAGCTAACACTTACTTCTATTGTAGCGCCGGATAATGGTTGCCTGTGTTTTGTACTGCGTACGGGTCTGAGCACCTGTCAGGGGCGTCTTCTCAAGACCATCATGTTCAGCGTGAAGGCGATCACAGCGAACAACCTTGAGACACTAGCCTTTATTGCCTTTCTGCTCATTTTCGCCATTACTGCTTCGGCCTACGTATGGATTGTTGGTGAGTTTTAGACCTCATAATCGTGTTGATTGCTTGTATTTACCTACAGTGAATATCGAAGAATGTCTAGATTGTTGGACCTATAGTATAAAGCGATACACAATATGTTTGACAGCTGTCAAGGTTGCTAATACTTTTGGTGAATATGTGGGCAGGAATAAGAGTGAAAATTTAAGTCATAATGAGCTTGCGATGACTTTTGAGACGTCTGCTATTTCGTACCTTATTTTGCATAGGCTTAAATAATGTTTATAGCTATCGGAAGCTTTAAGTATGCTACGTACGATTTTTATTTTGTGTATTAGAAAGGAGTTCTGTCACAATAATTTTACTAACGTTTGGCTTCCATTTTAACTTCAATCTCAATGGATTGATAGAAATGACTTAGATTAATTCATGATCTTTGAAATGCTCTTTGTCTTGCACATTTGGGGTTTTGGAAATAAAAGTTGTCCATTCATAAGTTATTTCTTAGCTTTTGGCAATTTTTGCCATCTCGCCAAGAGTTATGGGCTTATTTGGTAGTAAAACAGATGTTAGTTGTCTTTTGAAAATTCTCGTGCATCACTTTCAGTTTTTTGGCCGTTTAAATACAGAGGTGACCTTTGTAGTAAGCGTCAAAGCAAGCTAAACCTTGGTAATGGGGAAAGAATCAGGTCGACATTCCTGGTCTGCATTAACTTAAGTCCTTTATTTTGCATACACTTCGATAAGTGATCTTCTGAATTTACTTGCTTATTTATTTGTCATTTTATTTTATAGCTGAATATTGAATTCATTTGCTAATGGTAATGAGCATTTATTCTGAAGTATTGTAATTGGTTTTTGGATCCACCGAGTTAATTTAAACTCGTTAACAACAGTTTCAGATATGAAGATGGCTTCGAATGTTGTGTTTTCTCGAGTGTAGTCAGGTTTAAGTACGCTACAGTCTCACTACTTTCCAAAGTGCTCTTTGCTCCATTCTGTACTGAGAACCTTTCGATTAAAGAAAAAGTTACTATACTGCAGTTTTAAAGGGTACATACCAACTTGAGGTCTGCCGATTTTTCACTGTTCTGTTGGAAACTGACCCGAAGAATTATTTAACTTGGTGGCGACGTGCTATCGAAATCGTACAATCACGGATATTTGCTTGCCCCTTAATCTTAAATCCGTCCTCAAATTGGTGTACGCATTTTTTTGCGAAGAACTTTGCGTGCATCGCAATGAGGTTTTTGCCTCGTCGGCAAAGGCCGATTAATGGCTAAGCGAATAAGGAAGGTTTAGTTTTGGGCGCACAAATCATAATTGTCTGGTGATTGCGTAAAATAATACCTCCCGGTACACTTTTACCCAAGCTTGCATTAAGCCTAGGCAACTGTATTCCGTCAATCCTCGCTTCATCTGTTCTCAAATGTCTTCGTTTGGATAGAAGACGTTTGCAACTTCAAAAGGAGTTCCCCGTTCCTACAGCTGTTCTCCTTAGCATCCTTTTTGTCTGTTTTAGCTGTTTTCAGTAAAGGAATCTGAGTTTTCATCTTCATCTGTTACCTAGCCGCCTGACGTGCAGACATGCACAATCATTATATCAAGCTTTTGCGCAATGGATCCAGGTTCCTTTTAGGATTACATTAAAAGTAGTGACGCCACGGTCTGCTTTGTCTTTGTATTTCCTTGATTTATGATCTCAAGTGTTAGGCGTACTTCTGAGAAGTGTGCACATTATCTACTCCTATCCGAGTACATGGCTGAACTCATTCACTCTGTTTGGATAGCACCCTAGTACTAAACGGTTTAGTAATTTCTGTATTTGACTGCACCTAAAAAATACATTGCTATCGTATTTTGCAAGGTTTTAGAGCTTACTATAGCGGTTTGAGACTGTCTGATCCCTAATTTCGGTTGCTTTGCAAATCTATTTTGACGTCTGCGCAAGTTGTCGACAGGGAGTATCCATGTCCCATAACGTGCTATTTGTCACCTCCATTTAATCAATTTACCCATTTTATTGGTATGAATGAGGTAGGTGGTCAATGTTAGGCTATACTTTCTATAGTCACTCAGCTAAAATCTCAATAGACCTATTTGTCAAGCACGGCAAATAAGGAATGTTAATTCCGTCTGGTAATGCTGTTTATGAATGAAAGGCGTCTTGGAATTTGCAATCTGTGTGAGCCTTATAGGGTCTTACAACTTGTCTATAGGTGAATTTCGATAGTTAGGTCTAAAACCACCCGTTTCTTGGCTAGCTTAAAACGTCTTGTCATCTATTGGTTCCACCATTGGTGAATAATAAATTTGTAATTCTTTTGAATGGCTTCAATAGCTTAGCTGCTTGTTTGTTACCAGAGCTTTCAAATCATAGAATGATTCCTTTTTGGGAAGGGAATGAGTGAAAGCTAATGCAAATGTTAACGTGGCTTTCATTGCTTTACAGGCACTGCGGATCCTAGAAGGAATCGGTACAAGCTCTTCCTCGAGTGCACCCTCATCATCACCTCGGTTATTCCTCAGGAACTGCCTATTGAGCTTTCCCTGGCTGTCAATACCTCTCTTGCCTCCCTCTCAAAGATGCGTGCGTTGGCTTTTCTGTACCTCGCCTCACTTCACCTTATCTTAACACCACTAGGCTTACTGCACTGCTTGCAATGGCATTTGCATGTAGCCTTTGCATGAATTCCTGTCATTGCACGAATGAGTGGCGTGGAGGTTGCTTAGATACCGTTTTTTTAGATGAATTGCAAACTCTTATTTGGAAATTTCGAATTGACTGAGGTCATCCATTTGAGGTTCTCCATGAGGGTTTTTGTTAGCTCATTCGCGTTTTTTTGGTCTATAGATCTCAAGCCTGTCACTTCAGAGAGCTACTGCGATCGATCATTAGCTACTTATTAGCATAATAGTAGCGTCTATTTCTCGAAATCATTTAAGCATCTAAATTAAGTGCTTCTTTCTTAAACTATCTGCTTGACACATGCGAATACATTGCGGGGCTTTGACTGTTTCACAACAATTTTCAAGTTTACCATTCGGAAGCTCTTTTCTAATTTATGACTTGATTCCCAGCCCTAATTTAAAGTTAGAATTTAGGCAATAGACCGGCTTTTTAGATGATAGCATTCGAGGGCTTGTGTGGGTAAATTCAGCATGAATGGTAACCTTAATGGCCAGATTCGGGTGCTGCTTTCTATGGTGAATTTGCTGAGAAACTTACTGTCGGCTGCATTTTTTATTTATGAATTTTAAGTCTCCTAGGATAAGATATGGAAATGGCAAACAAATTATAGGCTTTTCTTAAGCTACACCTTTGGATCAACTGATGGGATAATAGCAAAACACATACTCAGATCTATATTCTCTTATTTAACCGGTCAAAATGGATGACGCATTAATTATGCCTTGGTTTCGTGCAACTGGGCTTCCTTGTCTAGTCTTATCACATCGAGTTTAGTTTAGAGTGTATAGCGGCTTCTCAAACACCTATTTTTGAGGAGATCATGAAATTCTCTGCTATTTGTCGATTTAATAGTGGGAATGCGTTTTGCCGGAAGTTCACTGGAACATCTTTCAAGTCACTGTTTGTGGCTAAAATTCACACATTTGAGAGGTTTTCGACTTTCCTCCGATGTATATGATCCCTTCAAAGGTTTTTCTTAAATTCAAAATACATAAATTCTAAATCGTTTTCATGGAATTAGGGAACAAACTCTTAGACGTGAAAATCGCTTAGAATTAGGACCTTTTCCCAGGTTGGTTTAAAGATGTAGTCTACCGTCTGGAATGATGCTAGGGACGTATCATTACATCACTTTGATTCTGTTGTAGTGATCTACTGCACTGAGCCTTTCCGAATTCCCCTTGCTGGACGTGTGGATATCTGCTGTTTTGATAAAACTGGCACCCTTACCGAGGATGAAGTTGTTGTAGAAGGTGTTACTGGTCTCAAGTAGGTTATCCCGATATACAAATTCCTACACCTGTTGCTTACACCGCTTTGTAGTGGTGAGCTGGCGGAAAAAATCATTCCCGTGCGCAAGTGTCCCCTTCCCACTGTCCAAGTTCTCGCCTCTGCTCATGCCCTTGTTCACTCCGAGTCCGGTCTTCTTGGGGACCCCCTAGAGAAGGCCATGCTTAAGGCTGTTGGTTGGAGTCTCAACGCTGAGGGTGTGGTGCATGGTAAAACCACCCCTCGATCACCTCCACTGCGCATTTACCAGCGGTATGTCTTTTCATTTGAAACAGTTCTACTGAAGGTCTCAAGTAGGTTTATCTTCGTATTTTTTATCTCAGATTCCGTTTCACGAGTCAGCTGAGACGCATGTCAACGGTGGTGGGCTACCAAGGCACAACTGATGTGGATTTGACCTACATGGCTTGTGTAAAGGGTTCTCCCGAGGTGCTCAAGTCGATGTTCGTCGATTTACCGATGGACTATGATGATGCCTACCTCCAGATGGCTCGCAGAGGTGCACGTGTTCTCGCTTTGGGTCACAAAACACTGGGACGACTTAGCCATCAGCAGGTCAATTTTAAAAATGTGACAAAACATAATGCATTTATAGTTTGGATATTCCTTTAAATGAATCGACATTCTCAGCTTTCAGCGAAATTGTGGGATTTCAAAGCTGTACTTGCTTTCATTTTTTTAGATTTTTGATTTGTAACTTTCAGCATCATTATTGCTGCTGAGAATAATCGAAAAATGAGTTATAAGTAAAAAATAAAAGTACGTCATTTCTCCAACTCTTGATAAACGGTCGGCAGATGGGCGCCATGACTTAACTAGATCTTAGCGAGCATTTGGATATTAATTTGAATGTGTTATCCTCAGTCTACTCGAATTTGAGTTTATGCGTTTTAAACTATATATAAATCAGAGAAACGACTCTTTTATCAGGAAGATTTTTCTTTTGTCGCTCACAAGTCGCATTATTTGCGCATTACTGTTTCCTTTTCGACTGGAGCCAATTGTCTCCTGTGCGCACACAGGTACGCGAGTTAGAGCGCGAGGATGTCGAAAGTAGCCTCACCTTCGCGGGCTTTGTGGTGATATCATGCCCGCTGAAGCCGGACTCAATGAAAGTCATTCAGATGCTCAAGACTTCATCGCACTACGTCACAATGGTCACTGGTGACAATCCACTCACTGCGTGCCACGTGAGTGACCTTCTAGGCATTACCCGCAAGGATACGCCCACCCTCGTCTTCACGCCTCCCAATGAACTCGGTATGTCTCACATTGTCAGGCGGGAGGAAGTGGTGTATTATTCCTCTGATATATCAGCATGGCTTTTCATCCGTCTGATGTCCAATTTTTTTTGGTGGTTTTTGTCAAACGATGCTACCTTGGCACTAATTCATTGGCTTTCGTTCACCTTCATCTTGATTTTCTCTTCACTGTTATGCAATAACAATTTTTTGGAGTTTACTATTGCTAGTCGTTTACCCGATGTCGGTCAGTAACGCATGATTCATCATATCCATTTGTGGCATATAAATTCACTCCATAACACAGGTGAACCCTTTTACACGAGTACTCACACATTCACGGCTTTAGACGTTCTACTACTGGTAATTCTTCAATCCTGATCCCATAATAATATCAGGCATCTATTTCCGAAAACCGTTTTCTGCAAAATGACTTTCAAAAAACGGCGCTGGGGAGCCTCCAGCATCTATGTCTTCATCTGAGTTTATGCTCCTGCTACGAATAGTAGGGGAGCTTTCACCTACGTATCGAGTCCTACCTTCGCTCTAGTTGAATAAATCTCGTATTTTTGGAATGTCATCGTTTGTCTCGCACTAGTGATAGCCTTGGTGATACCAAAACATTACCCCAACTTTTCAAGAGGACATATTTCATAGTCACAGCTGTTTCGCTAAAAATGACCTCCAACACCTTGGTCATCCCCCTTTTGGTATCTTTGGCTGTTTTATTACAAAGCGCATCGAGTGAAGGATTAACGTCCTCTCTGATAATAACTTTTATGCATCATTTATGGTTCCCTAAGCTTCCCATATTCCACTTTTTGTCACTAGTTTACCTCTCGGATTGGCACAAACACTGATCTCGATCCTCACTCATCGAGTATAGATTCAAATGTACTAGCTTTGCTTTTTGGCTTTATGTGTATGTTGCTTGATCACAATGGATTTCTCTGTTGATGGTGAGGATTTATTTAAAACAAATCACTGGATTATCGCTCTTCTACCTAACTTGGAATTGGAAAAGTAGGAAGAGCAATATAATGGGCTTTTCAAAAGACCTATTGAGGTTCAAGTGGTCAAGCAGTGGTTTTCTTGGGAAGATTTGGGGTTTTGTTACTGTTCGAAGAATTCTCTTGATTAACCTTTATTTTAGCGTAGGAGACTTTACAATTTTCCGAAAGCCCATTCAATTTGTTCGTACTGCAAAAAAATGCTCTTTCGCTTACTCAAAGCTTATGAATTGCATGAGTTGACACAAGTTTCATCAGTCGACAAAGGAATGGTGTAGATCGTTTTCGATTATTTTTATAAAACAATAGGAAGCTTCTTATTTTTTGGATGATTCTGTTCACAGTTTCGTTCGTAGACTTTCCCCACTTCAAGAATTTTGCTGGTTTTTGAGTTTCAAGGAGCGTCATTGGTAGCTTTTTGATGCAGTATTGTTTGAAAAGTCTGAAAGTACTTGATCTCCCCGCAGTTTTTCAGTGCGTTTCACGTATGCTTTATGCTGTTGCTCAATTCTTTCGAATGCATGGATAAACTCATTTCCCTTATTGCATTTGGCCAAATTTACATTGAATTAGGGTGACTAACTCCTCGATTTCTAGAAAAATTTTCTTTTTTACGTGTTCCTCGGTGATTATATTAGGGTTTAGTAGAAAAGTGGTAAATCATGGAGTTACATAACCCCAAAATCAGCGAGTTCTCATCTTGGTTGAAAGGATGAAGTTACTGTTCAGCCATCCCTATGTCACTGCCTCTGTGCGTGAATGAACATGTTTGTCCATTAATCGTTCTACAATCGCTGGTTCGTGCAGTATGATGCGGTTTTGCAAGCTCTGTCCAGAGAAAATGCCAACAAGTGGCAAGTTCGATTGGCTACGTTTTCCTTACAGAGAGTTTGTCAAATTGATCCCTTTGCAGTTGCACTGTAGGAGTAGTGATCCAAACTTTTCGATCACATTGAAAAAGAATGTTTGGTTTACTTATCACCATCTCCAGACCTAAACATATCTTTCAGCAAGGCATATTCTCCCACCTTCGTGAACAAAATTTATGCGGTAGGTGTTGGTCCACAGCTAAATGCAGACATACATGCAAAGTACTTTGTTATAATCGCCCCTGTCACAACAACAATGCGCCTGTTCAAAACCAACGAGCTTCCTAATAACTGCGTGTACTGCGTACACGCAAGCCAATCTGCTTCCTATTTTGAGCGATTTATAAATGCGTTAGCATTGTTAAACGCTGAAACACTACCGTTATGGTTGAAAATACATTATTAACGTACTACATGGTTGAAATGCCTATAGCTAAAAGACTAGGAGATTTATAAGGCTGGTAATGTTGGGAATGCGAGTGAGGGCTCCAAGTCTATAAGCGAAGACCACATTGCGAGATGCTCTAAGATGTTCCTGTAAATTGCATGGTTAAAGGAAATACAATTCTTCTTCATTGTTAATGCAGATAATAGTTGGCACTGGCAGTCAGCAGATGATAAGGTGGTGGTCCCCTGCGGCACTGTGTCAACGATACAGGAACTGACGCGGAAATACGAGTTTTGTCTTACCGGAGACGGGATTGAGGAACTTCGTCGTATTTCCTCGTCCGCCGGTAGCCGTGGAAGTCTACTGAATTGTGTGCTGCCCAAAACGAAGGTGCTATCCCGAGTGGCGCCCTCTCAAAAGGAGTTTGTACTCGCCAGTCTGCGTGAGCTAGGTTATACCACTCTAATGTGTGGTGATGGCACTAATGATGTGGGAGCTCTCAAACAGGCGCATGTCGGTGAGTTGTCCTCTTGCCTCATTGTTATAGTAGTTTATCTGATCGCATTGCTTTGCCTTTTGATATCTTGAGCTAATGGGGACGACATCATTTTAGTGGAGAATGTTGTTTGCAATAATTGGTTCCATTAATCGTTTATTCCTGCTCAATTGTGTCTGATACTTTTGGCATCTTAGTCGGGAATAGGATCTGAAAAGTGATTGTTCTGTTCTTTGACATGTGATTGTTGACTTCCCGAATGATCCTGATATTCTTTAAAATACGGATTAAAGTGGTTAAAGTAGTTCAATGATCTTGCTGCTACTTTATCCTTATAAATGGGGTGTCAGTAGGAAATCTGTTTGTTAAACGCACAGTAACCATGCAATTTTATGGCTAGAAGGATGAGCGATTTCTTTAAACTGACCAAAGTATTATGACTGAGGAAAAGGACAGAGTAATTACAATATGGAGCCAAGTAGATCGTAATTGGTTTTTGCTTCTAGTTCCTACAGGGATGATGAGTTCACTATACCTTTCCTAAATTGATTTTCCACCGATGGTGGTTGCATGCGTTCCACTCATGCGGCCAAAGTACCCTCATAACTGGCCCGACGAATTTTGTCCTAAAATTGCTAAAATTAGACTACAAGGCTGTAATTAGGCGATAATGTCGAAATAACATCGTCTCAGAGTGCACTTTAGCCAGGATAGAGGCTGTTCACTGTTGGTAAGGTGCACTAACCTAAAGGGACTTATCAAGGAAGAAATCTGGTCGAGTACGCGTTGCATTTCACCTACTGAAATATGAAAATAGGTGATTTTAGGTGGTTTTACACTAACAATGTTTTAATTAATCAGCTTATTCCCATTTATGGAGAATGTCCCATTCCTCACCTATTGTGTTATTTATTAAGAACTCTCTACTACCAGTTTGCGATTAGCTTTAGTCAATACTAAATCTTTTTCAGTCGAATTAAGTTCCCAATCTTTGGTGCATTAACAGTACTTATTTACCTGGCGTCTGTTGGGAAATTATCTCCTACCAATAATTAGACTGGCCTTTTCATGAAAACGGCCGCGGAAAAGCCGCGATCATAATGCAGCCATTACGAGCTTGGGCAAGTTAACCACCAAAAACCATTTAATTAGCAGATTCTGATGGTGTTCCATTGTCACTGTTCTTAATAATTGTGAATGGGAATTTTATGGTAACATAATTAATCTAACCGGAATTAATGAGACAAAGTAGCATCTTTATAGGTTAGCAGATAGTCTTTGTGTTTTCGGTTGTTACCAAATAGTCCGTCACTGAGACACATTTTTGAGTGTTTTGGCCGTAGGCTATTTACTGCAATTCTGGGTTATGAAGTTCACATAGTGAGAAAACCTCCCGAAATAGTACAGGTTCAGATTAATGGCTTGGCAAGAAGGTGGTAAGGTTTTAAGTGCCTTCTAAGGGTTTGTCCTTTTTTTCCCAAAGGAAGGTGTAAACGTTTCCGCGGCACATAGAGGTAATCCAAATGTTTGTTACATTGTTTATGAAAGTATGAATTTTTAGGTTAATTGTAACGGTTGCTTAGACTTGATTAACTAATCCTGCTGATAGCGAAAGTTTATTTCATTCAATACTCTTTTTTCTACTTGGACTCATGCTTAAACCTCCTAGAAGTGTTCTCTCTGTATCGCAGAATAACCTGTGTTTGTACTTATATTTTGGACAATAATTTAAACGAGTGGTAGCGTTAATCTTGGAATACAACGTTAAAATGTATTTTTGGGCACTTCACAAACCTTGTTATCCCACAAATTTTTCATTCAACTCATGATGAATTACTTGATGGGTGATTGTCGTGATGGTTTTCTACTGTTTGTGTATAACCTGACCTTTCAGGTGTGGCGCTTTTAAGTCTGGTGCGGTTAAGCCCTGAACCCTTCCCTTCTATCGAACTTCTTCCCATCGGAGTTCCATTCAATGGTCGTGGCAACGGTACCAGCTTGAAATCCTTGCATCCCTTTTTATTCCTTTATCTAACACAGATGCTGACAGCGATGCTCAGACATAATCTGTCTAGCTCAACCTAAACTGATCAGCTCGTGAAATCCCTAGATCCTGTTTTCACTGATGCGGCGTAAAAAGTGTTGCTTGTAAATTGCTAGCACTACATTAGCTGCAAACCGGGCTTTGTGTCTTGTGACGAGCATGAAAAATGCACCCGAGTTTACAGCTTTTTTGTTTACCTGCCCTCATCTCGTAACAGTATTTGGCCTGTCGGGAATTTCGTTGAACTTAAAACTGCGCCATCTTAATGCTCAGTCCCGATGTGCCCTGCTTCATCGCTTTAGTACTGGATTTGGCATCTAACAAGAATGTGCTATGTCAATGGCAGCAGCCATTTGTTTGCTATTCCTTCTTCCCTTTGTATATATTTATCAGTTCGGTTTACACGCCTACTTGTTGCATCTGTGGCTGAGCTATCGATTTCGCAAACCGCTAGGTCTAGCCTTTACAGCTAATTTTGGGATGTATAGGGCTACTCGCCGTTCGTTTTTATTTGCACTCTCACGTGGGCGTTTTGAAGAACTTTCCATTTCAGGGACATTTTGCTCCTCAATTTTCATTGCAGCAAGGTCCTTAAACAGTCCTTTATGACCTAGCTTTAAGGAATTAGTCATTCGGGTTGTATTTGTTAGTCGAGTAGGTGATTCCACTTGTCAAAAATAGGAAGTGTGATGCACTCGCGACAGACAAATCCGAACCCCGATCAAGAGGCAGCGCCGACTGAGCATGGTTTATAGCTGAGACGGTGTGATTTGATTCAGGTTGTTAACACCTGATGGAACTAACACTTTTGAAGCATTTAATCTTGAAGTTTCCCAACATCGCTCCTTCTTTTTTAGAAATAAATAGGGTAGAGAAATCACAGATTGTACCAACTCAGTGAAACTTAACCCAAGTCTAACGCTTCGTCTTCCTTGTGTCCCTTTGATAATGCTTTCTGGCTGACATTGCAGCGGCATTGTGGAATTACCGTTTGAAGATTAAGAAACAGTGCTGATGAACTGAAATCAGCGTGAGACTGTTAAATACGGCGAAAGATCAGCTCGTTTGAAATAATTTTAATATTGCACCCTCATTCTGTCCCTTTTACCAAATTTTGAATTAAGTTAGTGGGTCATCCATGGGCCATCTTTTTAGGCGTTGCGCTCTTGAATCAGACTCCGCTCATGATGCCGGCGAAAAATGGCGTCAAACCGCCGCATCAACTACCATTACCATTGACACAAGCGAATACTGGTCGACGCCATCAGCCTTTCGGTAACTCTAAGGCTCTCCAGGATCTTGGTGCTGAGGACGAGGTCCCGGTTGTACGTCTGGGTGATGCCAGCATTGCTGCGCCATTTACAGCCAAGATGTCCTCCGCCATTGGAGGTTAGTTAATTTGGACAGTCTTGTAAATTTGAGAACTTAGTACCAGTCACTTCATTTATTTTTTAATTGCTTTTTCCCGATCTCCCGCTACACTCCTCCCTACTTCGTGCCTAAAAGTACTGCAAAATACCTATGATTTGCCAGCAGTTCCTCCTATCACGCTCTTTTTTATATAATAGCAAAATGAATACAAATAATCTGATTGATGCCTTGGTATTTAGACAAAGCTGGTGACTTTTGAACAATGGTTAATAAGAAAAGCCTTCTTTCTGCTGTCAAGATGGTTTTTTGCAACCTCAATTGCATTGCAAATTGTTTTCCTCATTTACGCTCAAATTGTGTCTTTGTTGTCAGATTTTGATTATTTTCTACTCTCGCGTTCGAGGCCAGTTTAGCCATTTCATGGAAGTAAATTCTGAATTGAGGCTTCGAATTTGGTAGATTTTGGGTAAATTTGAGGCAAACAATTTTTTACTCATCCAAGCGGCGTTTATGAAGTTTTACTTTGCAACAACCTTTAATTTAGCGTTTAGGGCTGTGTTGAAATCAGACAATTTCTTGTCTAGCCTAAGTCGAAATACTAGGCTTTTCCCAGCATGGCACCCTGTTTGGTGCTACAAAGCGGCACAATTCCTCCTTAAAAAACACACACACAAGTACTGTTCTCCTGCGATCTGACTTGTAATATGTCATGCAAGTGTTGATAATAATTTCTTCCTCTTCCGACGCTGTAGTTCCTTAAAGCAGGGAATTACTAGCCACGCAGGTTTTACTCCAATGCTGATACTGGTTCCTCATCCTGGTGTGAGACCAATAGCGAAAAGTGACCTTCCGGTTTTTTTTTTCATTTTTTCTTACCGGTGCGGCATTTGGTGCTTCTAATATTCTCTGTTCCCACTACCTGATGTTTAATTTAGTTCAAGCTGGATCCAGTGAAACAGCCTCGATGCTCGCAGAGAATTCTCACAGTCTTAAACTGTGTCTAGCACTAAGGAAGCGCAAAGGTTTTTAAATGTTATCTCGCATTACTATCATTCATGACTTCAAATGCTTTTGGAGCGCTGCGCGTTTCGTCATGACCAGTGTTCTGGTCCTTTGATGAAATTACACTAACAAACTTAACGGACGCGTTGTTATGCTTTGTATTTACACGAAATTGAGCTTAGTATGCAGACTTTTTCGTGTGAGATGGAGTTTTTATTTTCACATTTCCATGACTTGCCGATCTGTAAACGAAGAAATTTTTCCGCATTTACATCTTTCTCATGAATTTCATTGGTATCACAAGTAGAGGTATTCTCATTCCTTGGATGTCAGTTACTTTGCCATTCACGGTCGTTTCAACGCAATCTACTATATCCATTAATTAGAAAATCATGCTATCTGGGAACAAGTGCTTGACTGGTGTGGCTAAGACTTCTGCTTTCCCCTTTCTCCTTCGCAAACTGATGAAGGGCGTAGATGTTTGTTTTGTATTCGTAGCCAGTCCTTGTACGTAATAAGCTTGACTTGGCCCTAATTTTTTCACTGACTTACTTCTCTGTGTAGGCACCGATACCGAATAATTCAGCTTAAGACCATTAAGCAGGGATTATTGATGCCTTTATGGCTAACGTTTTGGTCCTACTTCATTTCTTCATGTTTCTCTTCTCTGTCTTTAGTCTGCCACATAATTCGTCAGGGTCGCTGCACTCTCGTGACAACACTGCAGATGTTCAAGATCCTCGCCATCAATTGCCTTATCTCTGCCTACAGTCTCTCGGTGCTGTTTCTGAAAGGTTTTAAGATCTCCGATTGCCAGACCACTATCCAAGCCCTCCTTATGACTGGTTGCTTTCTCTTTATCTCGCGCTCCAAGGTCAGTCAGCTTACCAGGCATTTTTATTAGTACTTCGGATTTGAATGTGATTCAAAAGAGGAAGTGAAGGTGTTCATGCTTTTGAGTTTAAGCCTTTCTGACTGCTGAACGCATTATATTTCTTCTACAAATTCCTCACTAGTTGGCAGCCTTTAATGGAAGTGAAGTCTTATTGGCAGGGTTATTTGACAATTTTTTTGTTTCGTCCAAACATTTGCTCCATTAATTCAGCATCACCCCTATTGTTTTACTTCATTTGTTTGATAGCTATAAGATTCTGTTTCGGAACTCCTTATTGGATGTTTTCAATTATGTAGACGTCCTTTACTGGGTTTGTAACTGCGGGAATTTCATGGTTTCTTCGTTTCATTCCTCTTAAAGTTGCTACTTTGGAATACGCGGCGACACACTCATGCCACATCTCGTAATCTGAGAACCGGATAAGCAAAAAGAACTGTTGATCACTAGGTTGTGCACCCACAAGCATTGGAGATATGATTGAGCTCAAACTACAATGCGGCTAGTGGAATTTTCAACGGTGTTAGAATTTGCAAGTTGTAATGCAATGTACCTGACAGGCAAAAGTCGATTTCATTCATTGTCTAGCGCATTTTTGTCGCAGAAACTCGTTTGATTTTCGTTTTTTTCCTCGTCCTTGCTCTTTGCCGTATTACTTTAGTGACGCCTGACGGTACCCTTTTTCAATCTTTGTTACCCACGGAAACGCATCATACAGCCCATAAAGTGGACAATGTTCAGGCATTCATCAAGGCTTTTTACCTAACTTCGTTATTTGTAAACTGAATACATAGTTGCTTATAAGGTGCGTTGATTTAACAAAATACTACGGGCGAAGCGGCATTACTTTGATCGAAGTTACTTCTGTCGGTTGTGTTCCTATTCTTCTGATTCGTTGTTTACCGAATTCGACGTTTTTTGTCGCCACTGGTCAATTATTTAGCAACAGAGGATAAATTATGATGCTTTTCGGAGAAACAAATATTTTTCATTATTTATTTTGTCCTGCGTGGATAAAAACAGAATTGGACTAACTTATTTGCAGTAGAAAATCTCTATACAATAGTTAGTTGTACAAGAAGGCGGTGCCGAAATGTTTTTCAGGCTTTTTGCGTTGCTTTTTGATAGGACACCTGAAGTGCCTGGCTGGCTTCTGGGTCATCTCATTCCTGTGTCACAGTTACTGTCTTTTGAATTCCAAAACAGTGGTTAGTCGACCTGGCTAAAATCGTAAAGATAGGCGTGATAGGTTCAAGATAAATGTACCATCAGCTTGTTATTAGTTTTGTGGAGCTGCGATATTGAATCCACTTGACATTACCTCGGAAGCATCCTTATTTGCTGGAAAATGGTTGGTTATCTGCTAGCCCAAATCTGGCAATTGTAATTCGGCTCTCACTGTGTAGCTAAATGTGCTATTTTATGGGAGTTTCATTGTCTTTCGTAATTATTGAGATCGGAAAAGGTGGCAGCTATTGCGAATTGGCGAAATCGCGAACACCTTAAATCGTTTCAAATGTTACCTTTAATATCAGACGTTCCATTCCTCCTAGATTTAGCTTTACTCATCCACTAGCAATGAGCCTGAATTAGTAACAACGCAAGTTTTATGGGAGCCAAATAAAGAGTATCCTTGTTTCTCATAGCGATTGGGACTTATTTCACTTCAATAAAATTTTCTGCCTTTGCGTTAGCGCTTCTTCTTTAAGGTATTAGCTTTTTACTGGATGCGTTACTACTGAAATCGAAAGGCCTTTATTAATTGTGTGAAGCTCAATTTGTAACCACGTTGACTAGCATCTTGCATTATTAGCACCAATAACTCACTATTTTAAAAGTCCTTTCTAAGTGGAATTCCAACAGTATTTAGATACAAGACCTCTTTTTCTTTATCTACATTTCCCTACCTCTTTTTCTCACATCTAATTTCCTTCTATTGCACTTTGTGACATGCTGTAACCGATCGAGGCTTGCCGACTTCACGTCGTTGTTGTATGCATGCGTGGTAGAGCACGGCCAGTTGATAATGCGGCAGTCCGCTGACATCAAACTTTGGCATAACGTGCTATTCCACCTGTTTCTCAAGTGACATGGAGGCTCCTCGTCAAGTTGGTGTGTCATATGGAGGCGTAAAGAGTTGACATAAGAATGCGATTGTGCTGGCGAATGACAAGGTGATGCGTGGTGTGGTAGACGAACCTCAATTTGTGGTATGGAGGGGGAGGAGTAATGGCACCAAGTGTGGTGGAGGCAAACCGAGGTGACAGAGTTGACAGATGCAGTGTGCGTAGTGTTTGAGCATTCGGTGAGGGAATGAGGGAGGGAGGGAGGGAGGGAGTTAGAGAGAGAGAGAGAAGGTATTGTGTTGGCAGGATGTCATGTTGGAAGACTTCGCAAGTCATGACATCGCAGTAAGTGGAGACTGATTGAAGGTTTATGCATTGGAGTGAGATTGGGGGAAGGTGGAGGGGGAGGTTGAGGCGGGAGAGTTGGGTGTTGTGAGCAGTGTGAGTGAGTTATTTGGCATAAGACAGCTATGCGTGAGGTTGGGTGGGATTAGTGATTGGAAGGGAGAAAACTGTTGGGTGGATAGCAATTCACGTAGTGTGAGGTGTAGGTGTTGAGTTTTTGAGGTCATTGGCAAGGGAGGCGAAAGGAGAAGTGGGAAGGGAGGAGGGAGAAGGTAGAGTGGAGGAGAAGGGTGGGAGGAGAGGAGAGGAGGAGAGGGAAGGGGAGAGGAGGAGTGGGAGGGTGAAAGGGAGAGAATGTGGGTTGTTCTAGTGCCAGCATTACTAAACATGTTACGTTAATGCAATTGTTGTCGCATAGTCTATGCAAAATTGGTAACGGGAATATTTAACCGAAAATTTGAACTCCTTTTTAGCTGTTCTTAAATACTTTAACGTTTCATACATAGTCATCAAAGGGACCAGTTGAATAGATACAAATTTAATATGAAACCCACTATGTCTTTCAAGTCTTCACGACCCAGTTGTTCCCCTTGCCACTTATTGCATTCCTAGACTTCGTGTTCTTGGACTCCATCATGGATCGATGTCTTGATCTTATTTTCGGGGTTGTATACGTGTCGACTATGCTATTGGTTCTATCCTGAACGCGCTGTTCACTAGCTTAGTCGCTTTTGTAATACCGATTACGGTTTTGATTTCTGTTTATTTTTCTCACTAAACAAAAATAAAACAAGCCACCCAACTGGGTAGGCAACATCTCTTGACTTTATCCCTTTCACATTAACCTACCGGTACAGTGAGTTTTCGTGCCAAGCCCAAATTCGTTTATCGCCTTTAGCTTGAAGGTATATTAAAAGGCTTACTAGATATTATAGACAAATTCCAACTTTATGCGGTGTCTGAAATTTGCCTCTCACAAGGATCCCACACTGCTGTCATCGCATTTAAACCAGACATATGTTTTCTCTTAAATTTGTTCCACCTTTGTGGCTTTGAAGTGCTCATAATGGGGAAATTTTAGTTTTTATTTCGGAAATTTCGTCAGTGCTTGCTAAAATCGAAGGGAATGCACACTAGACACGTAATACCGTAGCCCATTTTGATGTAAGACTAAGTCACTTGTCACAATGGCAAAGCCTGTGTGTAAATATTTGTAAGCTTGGGGGTTGTCTTAAGATCTATGAAAAGATCTTACGACTTGACTTATTTTTTTATGGAATGGGTATCAAATTAAGTGAAACAAGTGGAGGAATTCCGTTAACCTTCACTTGAAACAGTCTTAGGATAGGTTGAAAATATGGAATTCAAGCGAACCTATTCGTATTGAAAATGTGCCATCTTAATCGACACTTTTGTCAAGGCCACTCGTGCAGAATTGGCTAATGCCTTCCATTTACCACTGGTTCCCTTCAGCCTCTGGAGAAGCTGTCACCACGACGCCCTCTGCCGAATGTTTTCAACCTTTACACCCTCCTCACCGTAGGTGGACAATTTGCTGTCCACTTTACTGCTCTCTACACCCTCATGAATGCTGCTGAGGCTCAAATGCCGCCTTTGTAAGTTCTCCCAAAATTAACGAACTTTTTTACTCCACTTCGCCTGTGTATTCGCTGGCGTCAGTTCATAGGTTAAGGAATATAATTTTTTTCCCGATTTTTTGTGCTAGTGCTGGATCTAGTGATGTGTATATTTGCATGCTGCATCGTGCCAATGTCAATTTGCACTCTCTTTGCATTGTCACTTTGTTAAACCTTACCTCTTTCTCTTTGACATCTTTTCGATTATTAGCTTAATAAAAGCTACTCCTATGCTCAAGTATGTAAACTTGTTAACCTATTTGCATACTCCTTCTATTTCGTATGTCACTGGCCAGTAGTTTATCTGGTTTAAAATCTTATTTTGATACAGTATTGAATTTTATGACCTGTGATTGACTAGACCGATAACATTTTGTTGGTCTATCTAAATGTCTTTCGTACTTTAGCTCATAATTTGTGCGGAATCGTCGCCAACAAGGTGTTGTTTATAAATGAATTTAAGGGCTTACCGCATCGTGCTTTTGAGACGACTTAGACTGAACAATAATGTGCTCTACAACTTGAAAGCTCAGGAAACCCTCTTGCCTTTTCCTAAGTTATGCTTTGTCTTGGCTCCCAACGACTGAATGTCTCCACCTATGCTGACTGTTTTATTAGCTACTTCATTGTCTTCTCGTATTCTTTGTCTTCATTATTTTTTTCGATATGAGACAAAATTCCACAAACTACTTTGTGTCCTCCTCTCTCTCATTATTCCGCCTGCAGCCTTTTCCGATCTCTAAATCAAACACTCTTTAGTTAGTGTATGCAACGCTGAAAAAGGTTTAGCTTTGGTTCTACGGATGGTTTATTTTCACAAAATATAAAAAGTACCTGGGATATCTTCGTCTAGCCAGTTCCTTTGATGGCTTTTGCAAAATTGACAAGTCTTCTCACTTTTGTCCTATTGAAATCGCCTACTTTGTTAGTAAAGTGATTTTCATTTTGTGGTTATTTTAGACCCGAAGGTGAATTAATTGATATCTATGCTGATTTCAAACCGACAGTGCTCAATACGGCAGTGTACCTTATCTCTACCGCCTTACAAGTACGTGCAATTGCGCGCTTTTGATCTTTGCTTAGTGCGCTACTCAAAGAACCGTACCACCAATAGGCCATTATTTGTATTCAGATAAATGTATTTTATCTTCATATGAAATTATTCAGATCGATTAACGATGTATTATTTTGATCAAAGCAGTGATAGGCTGGTGATCAAACGGCAAATGATTGCTTTGACATACAGGTAGTACGTCTGTTTAATAGGGGTGGATGGAGCAGTTCACGGAGTTGACGGAGCTTGGTGCACTCTTCACGGATCATTTTAAAGACTTGTGGAGATCACGTAGTTAGCTCACTGTAGCAGAATGAGTGAATACTTCTGGCATGTGACAATCCAGCATTATAATTACTGTCTTTTGGCACAATACTGGGTGATTTGGCTGTTTAGTTTCATTCAGTTTACTTTACTATGGGTGAAAAATGAATGCGCTTTTTTCTTCCCATAATTTTTGACATTGTTTTGATGAAGTACTTAAACAATGACTGTTGTTTATGTTATAGACGAAGGTAGAGATCTTGCTGTGGATAACTTTTTTCCGGAATGTAAAAATGCCAGGCCTTTTTCATTTATCTCCCATTTCTTTACTCAATAGTGAAGCCCACCAGCTAGCCACTTGAGTACGCCAATGCTAAGCATGCTGTTAAAAGTAACTGCTATACCCATTCCTCTTATTCCGCTCAACACTTTCTTTGAATGAAGCTGGAAGCAGGCTAACTCAAAACGCTGAAATGCATTTAATACAGTTGTACACATTATACAGTGCGAGATAGGCGAGGCCGCTGTAACTGCAAATGCATCCTCACCACATTACTTTGGTTGATCCTGGAATTTCTTCACGTGATGCTCACTGGATCGCGCATTCACGGTTGATAGGTGCTTTTCGGAATGGAAGTGCAATTTGGCATTTGATGGAACAAGCTCACGATCAAGCAATAAATGTCAGGGGACCATGAAATGTCGAAAAGAGTTAGTATTTTGCGAACGTGCTACGTGGGCTGAATAGGAACCATTTTTTGTCTTATGGGCGCCCAAATGGAGGTAGTTTCATTCGGGAAATAGAATATTGTGTTTGAAATCGGAACTTTTTTACCTGGGAATGGAATCTACGAAATTGATAATGGTTTCATTTGGAATTTACAATCATATTTCGGAAAAATAGTCGAAATCTTGCTCGGCTAATTTTGCCTTTCTGCGTTGTGTCGCACTCCAAACCTCCTTCCAATTTGGCAACGATAATAAATTTATCTAATGCATAAACCAAAATCAGCGTTTAGGCGATGGTTATTTGGTCGATCACACCAAAACGCGAAAGAGGCTCGGTGTTTTCATTTTATCAAAAAGCCAACTTTTCTTAAACTTGCATTGGTGTTTTTGAAAACACCTATAGGCCAAAATCATAACATCTCTTATTCTTTGTAAACCTCTTCAACTGACATAAGTATTTTTTGACATTTTGAAGGTTTTTAACTGTTCTTGCATCAATGCGTGAAAAACTCGGCAAATCAAGTGCGATTCTTTGTGGAGTATTATTGGCAATATTTGTAGATTTCTACGATCGCGGTGAACTACGAGGGTCACCCTTTTCGAGAGTCTCTGTTCGAGAATCGGCCCCTACTGAATGGTCTGGTTTTTGTCACCGCTGGAGTCGTTGCTTTGGCCTTTGGTGCTTTCTCCGACAGTCTGGAGTTGGTTCTCTTGGATAACAGTGTAAGCCTAGTGACCATCGCTGCTTTTGCTTGAACAGAACAGCATATCACAATTGGTTACAGTCCTTGATCAGACGGTTATTTTTATCAAAAATCTTTTATTTTTGATTGTGGTGCTCATTTTCTGCGGTGTTGGACTGAGACTTCTCTCGCCATTGAGTTTTCTGTCAATTACCAATAGAAAATTCCATTTTAGCTGTTAATTTTCTTCTCGAATTACACGCTTTGCCTTCTTTTGGTCGCTTTCATGTGCATTGGGAGTTGAGACTTCTGTCATCATCTGAAAAACATCGAAATACCATTTTGTTGATTAAAAATCTACATTATTTCTTTTATTCGAGCATTATATTCATGTGTGCCATGAATTGCCTCCAAATGCATGAATGGTGGCATCCCATTAGGCAAATTATCCTTTCTTTCCCCCCTACTTTTTCTCTCACCAAAATGTCCATAGATTTACTTTGTTTGTTTAAATATCCTTTGCGATTGGGTAATGGAAGTGAATTCCTACTGTCATAAATGAGTATTCTTATCAAGTGGTAATATTTTATTTCCTTGGTAGATATCTGGCAACTGTCAAAATGTCATGTGCTAATTAGGTTTCGCTTTACTCTCGTAGTGTTATTTTTTCCCAGTCACTACGATTGAGGCGCATGCGTCTGATAGATCCGTCACAATCGTCCCTATCATTATTGTGTCAATGGTTTTAATTATTTCATTGGAATTCTATACTACTGGCTTTTTCATACTTGGGCAGATTGCATAACAATTGACCTTGTTGTTACTTTCTCTCCCGGCACGACTATTAGCTATTCATGTCCTGATCCAGCGCTGCCTGCGCGCAAATGCTCATTTGGCACGACTACTTTCCATCGCCTTTCTCCAGTTGCCTCCATTCTTCTTCTCTTTTCACCGTTGCAATATTACACGCCACCAAATTCTTTTTCGAGTGCAAAGTTCTTAGCTAAGAATACTAATATGGTATAATAACACTGCGGCAGTTCGCACCCCTGTTGTCCCATTGCTGTCTGATATTCCCACTTCGTTAATTATAGGTCTGAATTTGTTTATCCCCTTGAGCATAGCAAATGCGATGTTTCCTTCCCTTTTCCCATTCACGATAACAAATAATGACCATCTACATCGTAATGACAGATTTGACGGTAGTTTTGAGAATCTGAAATAATTTAACCAAAGAAAGAAATTGTTATTTGCCGAAAGGCAGTGTTTTACTATCCGGCAGCGGTATCAGATTTACTTATGCAAGTGTTCGTGTTCGTTTTGTGAATTGCAACGCCTGACATTTACATCTTCAAGGTATGTGCTAAAGGCTGGAGACTGCATGTTAATGAGTTAGGAGCATTGTAGCAAAGTCCTTCTATCCTGTTGAATATTGTTTTAACCATCTTTTACGTAACCGCGGTACCTTTACTCGAGGGCTTAGATGTGCTCAACGCTTTTCAAACAAGGGGTGGAGCGAAGGCATCAACTCGTCAACGAAGACCTCATTCATTCATGATGTCTTAACTGTGCGTTCATGAGCACTTTATATTTTTTTTTGTGTCTTACATCATACCTAGTCTTCCATGCTTGACTCAGCCTTTCAGAGTTAGTAATGGCTGCTTAAATCCCGTTTTGCCTTCGCTCAAGTGTTTTCTTAGTTCAAGTTGCTGAATAGCCCACACATATACAGCATTGTGAACGTTGTTTCCCTTAGTAAAGCCTAGTCGCAATATTGAGGATTGCAACCTTTCAAATGGTTGATTGCTGTTGCCACTGGCTATTGTGCTCCCCTCTAATGGGGCATTGCGCAGGTATGTGTACTGCAGCTGCAGCAGCACATCACGACTTTTCACATGATTACTGGCTATCGTCACACTAGATAAAATCATTCTCGAGTTCTCTTGTCATAACTTTCTTTATTGCTGCCTTCAACCGTTGACATCATCATCGCATTCTCTATTAAGAAGAGTTCATCTCCGCATCCTAACCTCAGTTGAGGCTTTCTGTCCTTCCGTTCCTCTCCCTCTGTAATCACTGCTTCTCATTTTCTAAAAGCGGGGTCCACTTTCATCTGATATTTTGTGTTTTACAAGAATGTAACAACCTCCCAAGTCGCTTCAATGAGCCTCATAGAATTGTGATAATGTAATATACCTACGTCCCTCTATCAGCAGAAAGTGTCTTTTACTAAATTGGTTTACCATATGAATGCGTCGCTTCATTGTCTCAATTCGATAGCGTTACCTAACTTTTGGATCATTCGTTCCATTAATGGTTCATTGGGAGCACTTTCAACGCTGAATTAGCAACGCGTGGGGTCCCATTTTAATTTACAAAATGTACCTTAATAGCTTTAAGCAGCTGAACAGTAGCTGCCGTTTGTCTTGTTCTGTAATCCGATTTACTGGGTTCGTAGTTAATTATTTCTTTTTCGTACCAAAATTCAGGTGTCAAAAAGAAAAGCGATTTCTTAGGATTATATTCCGGTCGTCAAATCGAATGTCCTCAACTTCTCGCTGTTAAATTTGATTTTGAAACATTCCTCAACGGAATCAATGTTACAAGAAACTTCCCCTGGAGTTACCACCCAAACCTCACCATTCCTGTTTGAGTAATTGACGGATAAAATCGTTCCTAGTCGTTACATCTAACTGAGACTATCATCCTTCACACCTAAGTTAGGTGAAATTTTCATTCCTCCTTATGACAACGTTACATCTTCATTGAGTTGAGGCATTGTATCCATGCTTATTTATTGGCCCTTCGTGATGTTTCCACACACGTCTACAAAGGTCAGTTGGAAATTTTACTATTCTTTAGCATTTCACGTTGACTGTTCTTGTTTCACCCGGGAACTTATCAGCGAGCGTCAACAGAGATCAGCGTTTGTGACGACGTCTTAACTGCTTTTGGGCACTTCATCTATTAATGAATGTTTTTTTTTTAATTTTATTTTGAGTTTTCGATAAATTTTCGACCTTGAGTAAAATGCTTCTCAGCCCTCATCTTATGCTGGTAAATTGTAACGATGACGATTGTTTGCATGCTTCACAATTTTGCCTTACGCAATTGATGAAATTGACTAACCATTCAGGTCGTTGAGTTTGATCACATAATTGGACTTGTGGATTTAATAATGAAATATTCCCCTGAAAGAAAACAATTGTTACATGGTGGACGATGAGAGTTGCCGAGACGGAGGAGGGGAGCAGACCTCTCTGCGGTGAATTTGATTTTCCACTTCCCTCTAAAACCGACCTTTAAAGGTGATTTTATGCAACTAAAAATTAGTGCTCATATGCGTGTCTCTTTTGGACAAAATCCGGATTGGAGAAGTGTGAGTCCATGAAAACACACTATGCGCAAATTTTCTCAAAGTTTGAATAGTAAAATAATTTACTCGCTTTGCTGCCTTTGTACTTTAAGCAGTCATGTACAGTCAAGCCCACTCATCCCTTTCCTTTTGCTTGTAGATGCGCCTAGCCTTTTTCCAAGCTATGATCTTCGACTTTGTGGCAGCATGGTCGGTAGATCGTCTGCTCTTCCTACTCTTGGGACGTGTACATGTGAAGAAGCTGTGATTGTCTGTAACCATCTCCACCGTCACATCTGTTTTGTTGCAGTTCTTCCTTTTTCCTCTGCTCTGTTTCCCTATGCACATGTGTGTGTGACTGCATGTGTCTCCACGTCTGTGACCGTGCGTCGTGTTCCTTTTTAGGCGGATAGAAGAGTAAAGTTTGTGGTTTTAATGCAAAAATTATATGTTCACTTTTTGTTGGACTTGGGCCAATGGGCTTGAACGACTGCTCCAGAAGATGGGTGGTGTTCGAGAGCATGTTATTACGTGGGATTAACAAATAACATTTTAATACTCATTAAAAATAAAAGGAGTTTTTATACGTTTTTGGAAGATCTGTGTTTTAGGGTCCTCACTATAGTTTTACGACTTCGATAATATTTGTGAGCCTCTTGGATCACTTTTCACTCAATATGTGTTCCTGCACTATAATAATGGGAAATGAAGACAGACTAACCATTCTTTAGGTAGAAAGATAAATAGGGGTTGTATTGGTTGCATCAATGTTGTGAATATGTGGCTCATTTTCGTGTCTCTCCAAAGGGTTAGGGTCTCGATGGTTCTATGCATTCCACTGCTACTTGAGTGTTACGCCAGTTTCTTCCTGCTCAGACCAAAGAGTAGAAACAAGCGATTGGTGACATGGACCTTTGTGTTTGGCATTCATTCGGGAGGTCATCAATTTGGGCGATTGTATCGGGACCGTAAATTGCGAGGGATTTGGGCTGTTAAATGTGCGGATGATAATAATGATTTTTCCTTAGAATGCCATGGAAGCTTGCAAATCTAAAACATTTAGCCTTCTCAAAGGCAGGTTGTCATCGTCTAGTGGTAATTACTTCCGAATAACTACGTACCCTTCAATGTTGCGTGCCAAAGTCTAGCAGTTGGCCAATTCAAATGCTACAGATGGCGATTACAACTACAATGTGGGTAGAATGGGAACTAAGGTTAGTACATGCTTTCTCTCTCTCTGTCTCAATATGCGTATACAAAGGGCCGTGTGCATTTGTCAAACTTTTTTTTGGTAGTTGTAGTTTTGGAAACAATAATTACAGCCGCATTCGTCTATCCATTCGGTAAAATTTTCACGATTCGATGTTGGAGGGACAGAAGCCGGAGAGGGGCTTATTAACGCTTCGAAGATGGTTTGAAATGTAAAGAATTTACAAATTGCATGATTAACAGCAGATCGACAAAGTTATCTTGAAATTGAGACATCATAGGATCACATTGCTTTGGATGAGGTTTCGAAATCGGTACGACAACCCAACGCCGAAACGAAATTTACCAATCAAATGAAGCAAAAGGACATAACGGCTTCGGGAAAATGCGCGGCCTTTCTGTAGGCTATTAAAGGAATCAGAAGCATCACCCTTACGCCACCAATGGCCGGGGCTGCAATTCATTTCAGACGTCCGAACTCGCTACAAGTTAAAGTATGACAGTTACTTCTGAAGGCTTCGAATCGCAAAGTGAAATTTAATTTGTCATTAAAACGAAGGTGACGTTACCTGTACTAGCGGTTAAAATTGAGGCTATGATTTGTGAATTTCCCAAGCTCAATGCCCCTAAACATGGCTCTATTCAACCCAACTTAAAGAAACCACATTTGTGGCAAAATCTCTTCTTTACCACTCTAATTAACTTCTCTCGCGTTGTTAGGGCAAAAAGATAATTAAACAAAGACGAGATCACGTTTCACCTAGTAAAAGTTCGTAGCTGTTCTAAGCTTACCGCAAATCCATTTCACAACGAAGGGGAAATCGCAGCTTCGTCTTCACGGTTGATACGTTCTGCAATCAAGGAAACAGTACAATTGTGATGTTATTTTAATAGAGCTTAAAATGGACACGGCAGAGTTGGTAAAGTTAGGCGTTTATGCGCCTAACTCCAAGCTATACGCAAAAATCGGATTCTGCCAAAGTGTAAACCTCCTTTACTCGTGGTGCTTTTGGACTTTTGCTTTTTGCAATTAGTGGTATTTATCCCCATGATCAAGACCTGAATTCCCGCTTTTTAATCACTATGTACCCGACTATAGAAAGCATACAATTAACTTTTGTCCGCCTTTATGTCCCCATCATGTGGATGATCAATTAGCAGCGGAATTGTGTGGAAAGAGAAGGGGTAGACTACTTTGTGAGCCCAACTGTTAGTCTGCTTTAAATTTAGGCTAGTAATTTTAGGTGATCAGACTAAATTAGAAAGTATGCTTTAACCTGTCAGGTGTGGCTATAAGACTGGCCAATTTGATTTGTGCTTGTGGCTCTGCAATGCTAAAAGTAAAACCGATGTCATTTAGGGAAAGTCTGTGCCTATCTTCTGTGGGAAAGCGTAGATCAGACAGTTTGTAATTTGGTGTGGATGTGAAGAGGGATGAATTCCTTTCCGTTGTGGTGGGTAATACAATTATGGGAGGAATAGCGCAGCAAATAGTTACAAAAGACGTATTTTTAAGGCACTTATGTTGGCCAATGATACAGCGGCGTTGATAAATTGCTAATTATTTTTCATTCAAGCTACACGCGTCAAATTCGTTACTTACGAGGGTAGATGTGCATCACATTGTCTGAACAGCAATTATTCACCTAACTGGAACGCGTTTAGTTGACTAGAGATAGGCCCCGGGATACAAATCATTGCAACCAACAAATGAAGTAGGGAGAACTATAACAGTTTGCGAGATGAAGGCATCGCCATGGTTGGCCTTTACATCCGCCATTTTTGTCCCATTTGACATTCACCAGGCAAACTGGAGCGCACATTCGTTTGGTCAGGTAATCCGGCGTACGCGCAACTTCCCAGATCAACAATGAAGTAACCTATCTGTGTTTGATGAAACTCTGGAACCTTCGTAAATCCAAGTTCGTTCAAATCGTGACCTGAAAATTTCATCGCAAAAGAGGACAGAGGAAGGCATTATATTTTAACGTAAAGGATATGTAAAAAATAGTCACAGACCACTTGCAAGAGTGTAAGCCAGTGCTAAACCGCAGCGTTTGAATAGTCGTGAGAATTCTCTACAACTGTAGGATCTTCAACAACCCCAACATTACTTACAGAATTCCAGTGTTATCAAGTGAAACTGTTTTGCTCCAACACACGAGCATAGGGTTCGTGCATCGCTGGTGG
Source organism: Hydatigera taeniaeformis (assembly GCA_900622495.1). Lineage (NCBI taxonomy): Eukaryota > Metazoa > Platyhelminthes > Cestoda > Cyclophyllidea > Taeniidae > Hydatigera > Hydatigera taeniaeformis. Next base: position 69,821 of record UYWX01000049.1, read on the forward strand.
CTATTACGGCAACTCCAAGTCTCCATGAGAGGATATTTTGAATGAATTCCTTTACGAGCAATTCTCGAGTTAATGCCAATGATAACGTGTCATCGAGAATAGCATAAATTGCTTATTTATTGTGGGGAAGAATGCGCACTGGCTTCTATTTAAATCTCTTACAATTAAAAGGTTTAGGTACAATCTTTTTATCTTTCTCATGTTGAATGCGTCTGTCCAATACAACATTCCCTCCACCAACAATAAGCAAAACAAAACAACGGCAGTGCCACAAGTGAGGAAATGCTGTTTCGATTTTAATAATTACCAGTAACAAGTTAATTGTTGGATAGGATTCTCGCCTTAACTTGTCGACTACATGTCGTTGTTGTATGCATGCGTGGTAGAGCACGGCCAGTTGATAATGCGGCAGTCCGCTGACATCAAACTTTGGCATAACGTGCTATTCCACCTGTTTCTCAAGTGACATGGAGGCTCCTCGTCAAGTTGGTGTGTCATATGGAGGCGTAAAGAGTTGACATAAGAATGCGATTGTGCTGGCGAATGACAAGGTGATGCGTGGTGTGGTAGACGAACCTCAATTTGTGGTATGAAGGGGGAGGAGTAATGGCACCAAGTGTGGTGGAGGCAAACAGAGGTGACAGAGTTGACAGATGCAGTGTGCGTAGTGTTTGAGCATTCGGTGAGGGAATGAGGGAGGGAGGGAGGGAGGGAG